>JAMPIV010008897.1:0-46550 GCA_024509875.1 Oreohelix idahoensis | reverse complement strand
GCACATGCCGGGAGGCGTGATATTTCTGTATTTCTTGAAAGCAAGGTAAATTGATTTTTTTCATTAACTCTATCGATTTTGGGTCGTGAGCGATTTCGATTCATAGCCTGTCTTCGAAAGTCGTCGTCACGAGATGTTTTTTCCCAGCTCACATGTCGCTGCATTGTACTGCATCGGTTGATGCATGTACCAAGGACCATTACTTGCTACTTTGTTAAATGAACTAGGTTTGGAAAACCTTTATTATCTAGAGGATATTTTTGAGGACATTATTTATACTTCGGCAGACGTGTCTGTCTTGCTGAAGTCAAACTAAGGAGAGTGAACTGATCTCATACATCTGGTTATCTCCTGGCTGTTATAGAAAAGGATGGAGTTTTTCACCTGACTACATTTACAGCACTTTGAAATATAACATGCATCTGACTCATCATTGTAATGCTGTCTACCGTCTATTGCTGTATTGAATGTTGCTGTGATAATGACTGTTTGATGTGCCTACATATTCGCGTAACCATTTTGTCACTGTGGCGTCCACAATAAATAATGAAGAAAAACGTCAACGGCTGTTACAAGAATCATTGACTTTATACGTCGTGAGTTTACTGACGTCCTATGTGGATTGCCCTGTTATTTTTGTATGAACATTGTTTTGACTGAACACATCTGCACACCACACAAAACCAGACATGCGGATACCATCCATCATCATATGGCATCACGCATCAAGGCTGCATGCATGTTTAAAACCATTGAACAATTCAGTTAGATGCATGTCAAAGGGGTTTCATTTCTTCACATTTTAATATATATTATTTTATGTTATCATTATAAATAAATTATTTAATGCAAATTCAGTAACGATAGTCATGTCTACAGGCTAAAATATTTTTGCGCTTTGTCTAAATGTACCAAAAAATTTCAAATTGTTATAAAAACTTTATTTGTGCTCAGAAACAACTGCAACTTTCCTATATTATGTGAAAATGGCTGTAGTTTAAAATAAAAGTAGCTTTAGGGGTTGAAGTTTACCAGAATTAATTACACATATTGATAAGTACAATTTGATTTTCAATTTTTTTAATTTTAAAATTTGTCTGCACTCATTACTGTATATGGTGAATACATGGTTAAAGCCACTGAACAATTTAGTTAAGTGCATGATATAGGGGTTTTATTTCTTCACATTTTTATATATATAACACTTTATATTATCATTATAAATACATTATTTAATGCAAAATCTGTAAAGGTAGTCATGCCTAAAAAATGTACTCTCTGAAATTAGCTCGTAAAAATGTAGTTTTTGAGCTCGTATACTAAGAGTTAACTTATCAAATCTCAAAACCTGAGTGATTTCACACTGTATTCTAACTTGTCAAATCTCAAAACCTGAGTGATTTCACACTGTATTCTAATTTATCAAATCTCAAAACCTGAGTGATTTCACACTGTATTCTAAGTTGTCAAATCTCAAAACCTGAGTGATTTCACACTGTATTCTAACTTGTCAAATCTCAAAACCTCAGTAATTTCACACTGTATTCTAACTTGTCAAATCTCAAAACCTGACTGATTTCACACTGTATTCTAACTTATCAAATAGCAAAATCTGAGTGATTTCACACTGTATTCTAACATCAAAATCTGAGTGATTTCACACTGTATTCTAACTTATCAAATATCAAAATCTGAGTGATTTCACACTGTATTCTAACTTATCAAAACCAGAGTGATTTCACACTGTATTCTAACTTGTCAAATCTCAAAACCTGAGTGATTTCACACTGTATTCTAACTTATCAAATATCAAAACCAGAGTAATTTCACACTGTATTCTAACTTATCAAATCTCAAAACCAGAGTGATTTCACACTGTATTCTAACTTATCAAATATCAAAACCTGAGTGATCTCACACTGTATTCTAACTTGTCAAATCTCAAAACCTGAGTGATTTCACACTGTATTCTAACATCAAATATAAAAACCAGAGTGATTTCACACTGTATTCTAACTTATCAAATCTCAAAACCAGAGTGATTTCACACTGTATTCTAACTTATCAAATCTCAAAACCTGAGTGATTTCCCACTGTATTCTAACATATCAAATCTCAAAACCAGAGTGATTTCACACTGTATTCTAACTTATCAAATCTCAAAACCTGAATGATTTCACACTGTATTCTAACTTATCAAATCTCAAAACCAGAGTGATTTCACACTATATTCTAACTTGTCAAATCTCAAAACCTCAGTAATTTCACACTGTATTCTAACTTGTCATATCTTAAAACCTGCACACCAGTCTAACTTGTTAAATCTTAAAACCTTTCTGCTATCACACTGTTATAAGTTGTTAAGTGTCAAAACTTTTCTGTTGTCACTCTGTTCTAAGTTGTTAAATGTCAAAACCTTTATGTTATCACATTGTGTTCTAACTTGTCAAGTTTCAAAACCTTTTTTGTTATCACACTGTTCTAACTTCATCACCCTTCAGCTTGTCAAGAAGCATAGGTCATCAAAAACTTAAGCCAAGCCTTCCTGTGTCGTGCCATCAGTTGTAGGTCTTTCCATGTACTGCTCTAAGTTTTTAAATCTCTGAACCTTTCTCTTTTCACACTGTGCTAAATGGTTAAATCTCAGAACCTCCCTGTTGTTACACTGTTCTAAATGGTTAAATCTCAAAACTTTGCTATTGTCACACTTTTCTGGCTTGTTATACGTCAAAACTTGGTATGACAAGATCACCATTGTGGAACTGACAGACAGAGCCAGACGAATACTAGTGACACAATATGTGAGGAAACGATGGTGGTGTTGAATTGCTCTTCTTTTTCTTCTTTGATCCATAGCCGCAGACATTCAAAGCAGTCAGTGGCCATCACGCCTGGTGGTGTCTTGTAGGGCAGCAACAAATTGATTCCACTTTGTTCGGTCGGCAGCCATCCTTCGTACAGTGCCCCAACTCTGGTTGTTGTACTGCGAAGACGTCCAAATGTTGTTGAGACTAGCAAAGGCTGTTCTCGCCTTATTCATTCTATTGTTAATGTCCTTGCTTGTTCCGCCATCTGGTGTTACTATGCATCCTATGTAAGTAAATGTGTCTGTCTGTTGTAACTTCTGGTTCCTTATTGTTATTGGCTCAGGATTGCCCACATTGAGTGTCATGACCTCTGTCTTCTTCAGATTGATATTTAGACCCACCTGCTGGCTATACTTATTCAGTCTATCAGTTTTTTCTGGGATATGTTGATGTGAATGTGTGAGTAGTGCAATGTCATCTGCATATTCCAGATCATCCACTGTAGAAAACGTTGTCCATCTAATTCCTCTTGGACTGCCGTCTGTTGTCTAGCGCATCACCCAGTCTATGACTGTCAAAAATAAAGTTGTTGTTAAGGAGCATCCCTGTCAAACTCCTGTTTCCACATCAAAAGTTAAATTGCTCAACCCAACACTGCATGTAAAGATAGCATAGAGGCTTTTTATGATGGAAATAATGCAGCTGGGAATTCCACAACCCCTCAGTATTTTCCATATGGTGTCCCTGTGTATCCCATCAAAAGCTTTTTCAGAATCAACAAAGTTAATGTATAGCTGCCTCTGCCATTCTGAGCACTGCTTTATAATGTTCCCGAGGGTGAATATACCTTATTTTACTGGGAACTGAGAGGAGAGTAATTCCTCTCCATTTGTTGCAGTCTGCAAGGTCCCCTTCTTGGGCAATTTGGCAATTATTCTTGATTGATGTTTAGACCCACCTGCTGGCTATATAAGGTTAATGTATAGCTGCCTCTGCCAATCTGAGCACTGCTTTAAAATGTCCCTGAGGGTGATTATATGATTTGCACATCTTCTGTTATTTCTAAAACCCGCTTGTTCTTTCCTCAGTTTATGGTCAACTGCTTTTGAAATTCTCTGGATGATTATCCTGCCTAGTAATTTACTGGGAACTGAGAGGAGAGTAATTCCTCTCCAGTTGTCGCAGTCTGCAATGTCGCACTTCTTGGGCAATTTGACAATTATTCCTTTATTCTGTTGGTGTTGTCTCAGTTGTGCAAAAAGGGGTTCTAAAAGTTCTGCTGCTAGTTCAGGGTCTGCCTTGAATAATTCAGCATTTAAGTTATCATGCCAGGAGCTTTTCCATTTGTTAACCCTTTGATTGCCGTGAGGATTTCTTCCTTTTGTAGAATGTCTATATTAACATCTAGATCATTTTCTGCCTCAGGAACATTCAACGGTGTCTCTGGTGGTTCCTTGTTCAGAGTTTCTCTGAAGTGCTCTGCCCATCTTGTTTCCTGCCCCTGTGCTGTGGTGATGAGATTTCCTTGCTTGTCTCTTACTAACGTTAATTTTGTTTGCAACTCATTTTCCACTGACAGTTTTAGTTATTTTATAAACGGTGCTTTGTTCATTTCTCAGTGCTGCCTCTTCTGCCTGTCTTGCAAGGTCATCCAGAAATGTCCTTTAGTTGGCGCGGGTGTTGGGTGCATATTTTGACGCACATATTACAAAAATCGATATGGCTATTTAATATGGAAAAGATATAGACATTCATTCATTTGTGTATGAAAATGCTGTCTATGGTAAAGCTAGATAATTCATGATTGATTTACACTTTTGATTATAGGAGTAATCGTTCTTGATATTGATTCGGCGCATGGATATTGCACTCATGTCCGTACTTATTTGTTCGGGCCAGAAAGTAGATTAATTTGCTTATTATGTTTATGGCCTGAATTCATATGTATTACATATTATTAGTACAAGTAGAATCAGTCCTATATTGTATATTTTGGATGGGTAGGCAGGACTATATTCTTATTATGCGGACTCCAGCCAGACCCTATTTTTGATGATCTCGTCGGTTAGACCTAGCTGGAATATTGTGCTTTGCAACGCCCGCCTTCACTGACGAGTTTAGGCAGATAGGGGATGCGGCCATAATGTATGATAACATTGGAAGCTATTGATGTACTACCCATGATATATGAATGTGTCATGACATGGGATCTACTATGTATGCCTGCAAATTGATGTGTCAACATGTACCCATGATTTACTCGTTATGTCCCAGTGTGTGCGTCTAAATAAACTGTGTAAAAAAAGATTCCAGCAGTCTGCATTGGTGCCTTGTAGACACAAGTGAATGAGTGCTTAGACTGGTCAGAACACGAACAGTCCACCATTCGCGTTAATCACACTCTACACTTCCACTCCATATATACACCATCCTGCGTCGGTTGAATTGACCAAGTTTAGGGCCTGCTCTCCCTGGAGCCTTAAAGGGAAACTACTGCTTACAGCTGCCTTTGCCTTCCCTAACTCAGGACTAGGGTGAGTTACCCATTTACAGCTGGGTAGACTGGAGCATGCCTGATCTCAACAACTCTGTACACTACAATGGACATATACAGTAGTGGCACCACAAACAACATGCTACAGTGATTGATAGTGGAGCTTTACGTGAAGAGAGAGAACACACGATACACCACCACACTTTACAGTGGTGGGCCAGATTCCTGGGTCCAGCCTACGCAGTCTTGTTGTGTTGAGAATCACATTTTACAGTTGCAAGAACATTTGTTTGACCACATCAACACCAGTAGGACAGCTATACAATCAATGTCAGCTTGACCTGTTCTGACAAGTGTAGCAATATCTGGGTCAGCACTTGTTGACATTTGGCACAGTACAGTCAGTGTTCTAAACTAGTGATTGTTTATCCTGCTGAAATAGAAGAGCAATGTTGAACATAAAGTGCAAATTTCATCGTTGGATCTTCTAATGTGCTCAAAAAAATTGAACAGTGTAACAGTTATAAAGCAAATCTATTACTCAATAAAGTGGTAGTCTAATTTGTTAAAACTGAGCATACAGTACAATACATTGCAACTGCAACACATTGCATTATATAATGTACACATTTATGATTTATATGTATTTATGTTTATATATTAATTGTTTATATGTGTGATTGTTATGTGTTTGCGGGCCTGGATGGGAGGTGACTAGAACAGGAAATACCAAGTGATATTGGTCTTGTTCTTGCGTTCTATAGGGAGCAATTTCTTAATTGAAATCTGCATGCAATATTGTTTGCAAATATTTGTTAGCTGTGATGACTGTGTTCATATTTGTATTTGTAACATTTTTCTGTTCTTTATTTTTGTTTGATTTGTCTGTATAATTGTAGGTCTCATCTTTCCTTTCATTTCAGTTCTTTACACCCTTATGTTTATACACTGTGGCGTTATTTGTCTTGTTATCTTATTGCAGTTATCATCACAGATTCTGTGATCATTTTTTTTTTCATTTCTCCTATTTAATTTAATTTGATCTCTGCAAATGTTTTCAGATTGTCTTTTCTTGTTTGTCCTTTGTAATGTCTTTGGTTGACATATGACATAGGAGGTATAGTTGCATACCTGTCAACCTCCTGAGACAAAAATCTGTACGCCGGACCAAAAAAATCCTTACAAACACCCAAAAATCCTTACGCAAAAAAATATATTAATAAATTATACACAATACAGTTTTAAAACGAGAAATGACATATACAAGTCTATTAGCATTTGAATTAGTGTGGTATAAAACATGCTAATAGTCTCATGCTGTTCTTTACATATAAAAAAAACTTAGTGATCGTGAGGTACTATTCTTTCGATGCACAGTGTTTTGTATTATAATAAACACATGCAATTTTAGCACTTTGCATTTGTGGGCTTAAAGTCTGCACAGCATGTATCAATGTTAATCTTACACTGTAAAAAAAGAAGTGAGTGTGTCTGCATTCATGGACCTCCTGCAGTCTGTGTGGACTTTTTTATTGAAAAATAAAGCAGTGAAGTTTACACAAACAAACTTTTTTTCTAGTTATGTAGGGCAGACACAGAATATTATGACATTAATTTATTGGAAATATTTAAATGATCAAAATATAACTGGAAAGATTAGGAGAACAACAAAAAAAAAAAAACATACAACAAAGCAAAGCAAACAGCTAACAGCAACAACAACAAAAAATTTAACAAATTATGAACAGAATATCAAATCTAGGAAGAAAAACATAGCACCAACAATTTACAAAATTATTTAAGAGTTGGTAGCCTAGACCAGTGATAATAGATTGTTACTTTATTAAAAAATAAAGCAGCGAATCTCGACCGCTGAAATAAAGTAGGTAGGCCTACTCAATGCAAATAAACTTTATTTTTCTACTATTGTAGGGCCTACACAAAATTTTATGATATTAATTTATTGGAAATATTGAAATGGTCAAAATATAACTGGAAAGATTAAGAGAACGACAAAAATAAAATACAATGAAACAAAACAAAGCAACAGCAAAAAATAAAAAAATTAACTAAATTGTGAACAGAATACTAATCTAGGAAGAAAAAATGTAGTACCAAAAATTTACAAAATTATTATTTAAAAATTCATAGCCTAGACCAGTGATAGATCGCTGCTTTATGAAAAATAAAGCGGTGAATCTCGATCGCCAGAATAAAGTAGGCCTACTCAACGCAAAAAAACTTTTTTTTTTTTTTAGTTATGGAGGGCCTACACAGAATATTAGGACATTAATTTATTGGAAATATAACTGAAGGGCAAGATATAACTGGAAAGATTAAGACAGTGATTAAATTGCAACAAAGCAAAACAACAGCAATAATTAACCAAGTTATAGGTACTTAGCTTTTTTAAAACAAATTGGCGTCGAGGTGTCTTGGCAAGCGTGGCTGATAACAGGTAACTTTAAAAATATGTCATGTCATGCTGAAAGCCGAAAGTGTTTGAGGCCGAATTCAAAGTTTTTTGCCGAATTGTTGGGTATAAAAGGATTTGATTGGTTGCTGCGAGAGACTTCAGTTTAAAAACAGACGCCGAGATTCCCGGAACCAAAAAAAATTAATTTTAAAAAAACCTGGGCTAGAAAATATTTTCTGATTAAAAATTTAAAAAAAAAACTTGTGTTGAAAAATATTTTTAGAATTTAAAAAAAAAAAAAAAAAATTCGATTTTTTTTTTTTTTTTTTTTGGGAGGGAGGAAAAATCCGTACAACGAGTCTGTACGGCCGTACACTGCTAAAAGTATCAAAAATACGTACATTGTACGAAAAATTCGTACAAGTTGACAGGTATGTAGTTGAATACACTTATATTATAGTACAGATCAGTACTTTATGATTATTATTGTTATAAAACAAAGTGTACAAGACCTTTGTAAGGCTTGTCTCCCAAAGTGATTGGTATAGGAAATATTATTTTCCACAGGTACTCAAGTGATCATTGATTACATTAAGGTATACAAGACCTTTGTAAGGCTTGTCTCCCACAGTGATTGGGATAGAAACATATTATTCTCCACAGGTACTCAAGTTATCATTTGTAATATTATAAACAAGATAACCATACAAGGTCTTTGATTAAGACTAAGAAAGTGAAGTGAGTATTAAAGTGGGACAAGGTAATTTATTTAATTTTTTCAGGTGATTATACAAGCTCTTTGTGAAAGACTTGTCTCATACATTGATTGGGTTAAAGCTAATTGACTATACAAGCTCTTTATTAGAGACTTGTTTCACACAGTGTTTGTGATAAAGTGAACTGTTTATACAAGATCTTTATTAACAGACTTGTTCCCATTGAGGTTGGTACAAGGTATTTGTTATTTCAGGTACTGATCAGATTATCAGACATAATGTCTAGTTTGTATTTTTGGGTCGAAAAGGAATACTTTTGTATGACTACTAAGGAAATAGAAGAATTCTTAGATTCATACATTGAACAGGGAAAATCCTTTGGAATGACTAATGAGGAAGTAAACGAATTCTTGGATTACTACATTGAAAAGGCGTGTTCCATGCGTTTGTCTACTACGGAATTACGAGAATACGTAAAAGATAAAATGGAAATGGAAAAGCAAATAAGAGCTGCTGAACAAAAAAAATTAGATAGAGAAGCTGAGGAGAGAAAAGCTGCTGCTGAGGAGAGAAAACTTCAAATAGAAGAAAAAAAAATTAGAAGCTGCTGCTGAAGACAGAAAAGCTGCTGCTGCTGCTGAAGAGAGAAAAGCTGCTGCTGCTGCTGCTGAAGACAGAAAAGCTGCTGCTGCTGCTGAAGAGGAAAAAGCTGCTGCTGAAGAGAGAAAAGCAATAAGACAACATGAGTTTGAAATTGAGAAACTGAAAACTGAGTTGCAAGAATTAGACAAAGAAGCTGAACAGTGGCAGAGAGAAGATGAAGATAGACTCTTAGCTGGTAAACTGGAAGAAACGATAAATGAGCTTCAAAGTGATAAGAAAGCTCTTACTGATAAGTTATCAGCAGTGAATTCTGAAAATACAATATTAAAGGATAAAATGATGATGTTGACAGAAGATAATAAGAAAGTATATGACTCTTCTCTTAGTCAGAAAAAAAAGTTAGAAGATGAGATGAGCTCAATGAAAGACAAATATCTATGTAATGAACAGGCTCTTATTAGTGAGCTTGAACAGGTCAAAAGAGACTATGATGAATTAAAAGTGGAGGCTGAGAAACACAAGAAGATATATAATGATAAACTCACTAATCAATTGAGTAAGAATGTGTTTCTAAGCCGCCAACTAGAAGAAAAGAATTTAATATCTCAGGAGGAGATTAAAGTGTTTAAGAATAAGAAGGATATGGAGATTCAGTCACTGCAACTGGAGTTGACACAGTTGAGAGCGAAGAAAGAAAATGATGAAAAGATTGATAAACTGATGACTACTCATCATAGTGCTTTGGAAGCACTCACACTTGAACTTGTTCAAGAGAAAGCTAAGGTTTTAGAAACTACATCTCAGATGACAAAATTGAGAGAAGATCTTAAAGATAGTATTGCTAAGGAGAAGACTTTGGCTTCTCAGTTACATGTTACAAGGTTGGATTATAACAGGGAAGTTAGAACCAATGAGAAAATGCACAAAGCTGTTGCTAGAGAGAAAGCTTTGGCAGAAGTGGAAGTTACAAAACTTCGTAAGAGAGTCGACGGTTTGTTAGATATTGTTTTGAACAATAAGATGTTGTCTAATAATAAAGTGGATAGATTTCAACATAAATCTGATGTTCAACGTGTTACTAATGCAAAGAGTCAACGACATGCTGGTAGTAACATGAAACAATATGTGAGCAAATCTTTTCGTGGAAAATATGGTTTCCCACGAAATAACGATACTGCCTCTAATGTGAGTTGGCGTGATAAATCAACTTTGGATCACGGTGAGGACTTTGATAAATATCATAACAAGATTCCTCAGGAAAACCGTGCATCGAATTTTCAGATTCCTGATAAGTTGATAAAAGAAAACAAAACGGTTAGTACACATCGTACTCAGCCCATGCAGTACGATCCATCTGTTAAGCACATTGCCACAGGCAAAAATAACAACAATTGTGCTAGAAAAGATAGGCGTAATTATGAACAGCGCCAAGGGCGTTCATCACGTGTTAATTTTTCTTTTTCACGTAATGGTTCTTTTTCAAAGAACTGGAGGCAATTTGATGATGCTCAATTTTTTGGTCCCAGTAACAGTAGGAACTTCAATAGAGGTTACCAACCTTATAATAATTATTTTTGTGGACAACAAAATCCTACTGATCATAAGGGTAATAACACAACTTTTCATAACTATGGTAAATGGAGTGTAAACAAAAGCAATGGTCTAAACGGAGATCATAATTTGGATAGATCTCGTTACGACGGTAGATCTCAATATGAGTCCACTTAAGTTTATTGTCACATGATTCATAACTGTTAAATTATATACCTAACTTTGATACAGTTGTTCCTATGTTGAAATGTGTACACATATGTAATATATCATATATTGATTGTAACACTACTTAGCAGTTCATTGATGTTTATTCACCGCTGATCTTTCAATGTTTTTTCGTCTTTGATGATCATGATGTTAAGATATCTTAGATGAAATGTATGTATAAACTAATGTAGAAATTGTGTCATTGCTAATATTGTAGTATGCGTTGGTGACACCTCTCTGGAAATATTTATACTTAGAGAAGTACTTTCTCTAAGGTCATAAAACTTATGCTTATCATCTGCGCATTGTTATTGGTGCGTTGTGAGCCTATTGTATGTTGCTCCTAGATGTATTTCAAAAAAAAAAAATGTACCATTTTTTTTCCCGAGGGGTGTGGTAATCTGTTGCGTGCATATTTTGACGCACATATTACAAAAAATCGATATGGCTATTTAATATGGAAAAGATATAGACATTCATTCATTTGTGTATGAAAATGCTGTCTATGGTAAAGCTAGATAATTCATGATTGATTTACACTTTTGATTATAGGAGTAATCGTTCTTGATATTGATTCGGCGCATGGATATTGCACTCATGTCCGTACTTATTTGTTCGGGCCAGAAAGTAGATTAATTTGCTTATTATGTTTATGGCCTGAATTCATATGTATTACATATTATTAGTACAAGTAGAATCAGTCCTATATTGTATATTTTGGATGGGTAGGCAGGACTATATTCTTGTTATGCCGCTCTAGCGGAAGTATGAGTTGTCTTGACAAGTCGTGATGAGTTCCGATGTACCGTTTACAATGGCGGGTTACGCATTTTCAAGGGCTGGTACATTCTTAAGTAAAAATGATTTATGAAGTGGTTTTTCTTCTGTAGGAGATTGGGTCTCTACTAGAGTTTGTGTTAGAGACTCTCCTAATGTACGGTATCATGTATGATTCGGACTCCAGGTAATGCCAGACCCTATTTTTGATGATCTCATGTCGGTTAGACCTAGCTGGAATATTGTGCTTCGCAACGCTAGGGTCGTGTTTGTATCGACGAAGATGACGGGCTTCCATACAGCAGTTATGTCTACGTGAAGTAACTGGATTACTGTAGAACTGTATGGAGAAACTTTAGGAAATCATTCATATGCATTTCAAATTAACTTTGGCTTATATATACCCTCCTGTGAGTGAGTGAGCGACAACTCAGGAAGGCGGCCATGTTACATTCCTGTCATCATATTTTTGGATCACTGTCCAGAGGAACGGGTCAGGTATCTTACTATTCGGACAGTGGCAAGGAGATCTCAATTTTGATTAAAAAAAACCCTTATCGTGGTTTCATAATATGATATAAACTGTGAACATAAAGCAACTTTAGTTACTTACCGATCCGCCTTCACTGACGCGTTTAGTCAGATAGGGGATGCGGCCATAATGTATGATAACATTGGAAGCTATTGATGCACTACCCATGATATATGAATGTGTCATGACATGGGATCTACTATGTATGCCTGCAAATTGATGTGTCAACATGTACCCATGATTTACTCGTTATGTCCCAGTGTGTGCGTCTAAATAAACTGTAAAAAAAGATTCCAGCAGTCTGCATTGGTGCCTTGTAGACACAAGTGAATGAGTGCTTAGATTGGTCAGAACACGAACAGTCCACCATTCGCGTTAATCACACTCTACACTTCCACTCCATATATACACCATCCTGCGTCGGTTGAATTGACCAAGTTTAGGGCCTGCTCCCCCTGGAGCCTTAGAGGGAAACTACTGCTTACAGCTGCCTTTGCCTTCCCTAACTCAGGACTAGGGTGAGTTACCCATTTACAGCTGGGTAGACTGGAGCATGCCTGATCTCAACAACTCTGTACACTACAATGGACATATACAGTAGTGGCACCACAAACAACATGCTACAGTGATTGATAGTGGAGCTTTACGTGAAGAGAGAGAACACACGATACACCACACACTTTACAGCGGGTTTGGCTTTTTACTTCTTTGTCCAGCTGACTGTACTGTTTGCTATATATTTCCTTCAACCTGGGAGACTTAGCTTCTGTTTTCTTTCTTTTCATTTCCTTTCTCTTCGCTATGGTGTTTAACTTTTCTAGTATTATCCAATCTTGTCTCTTTCTTTCCTAGAATCCCATGCATGACTCGCTGCATTCCTTGTATATTGTTGACATGATGTTGAATTTCTGGTCGACATCATTGGTTGCTGTTCTTTCTTGGCTTTTGGCAATCTGGTATCATCTCTTTACATCAACCACGAAAGCTTTTCTGGTGAAGGGGTCATTAAGTTTCGTGATGTTATATCTTTTTTGTTGTTTGACTGCAACTGGTCCAGCAGCTCTTTTCTGTTTTTTCGCACGCCCGCTATCACTCGAGGCGAAATCTCTGCTCAGCATGTCCAACATGAGACTGACCCTACGTGAGCATCCATTTGTTCCCGCACAGAGGCAGGTGTCCCTCGCCATTCAGGCAGATGCTCGCTGATTTCAGAGGTACCCATTAGAGCTGGGTCGGCTCAGAAGCCGCCAGTCCCTAGTTGACGACACTTCTTTAAATGAGCTCGCCAGGGCTCGAGTTAATCCAGTCCAAGTCCCGGTCGATGAATAATCTTCAAATGTCATCGCCCTGGTTAGATCCTGGGTCACCCGGTCGCCAGCGCAATGCTGTAGCCACTACGCTAGCGCAGCTCCCTCAGCAGCTCTGAGTTTCACCTTCAGTTTTGCTACTACTAGGTGATGATCACTTCCCACATCTGCGCCTCTTCTTACTTTCACGTCTTGTAATGCATGTCTCTATCTGCCATTGATCATTATGTGATCTATCTGGTTTCTGTCCTGTCCATTTGGTGATTCCCAAGTTAATTTGTGCACTTCTTTGTGTGGAAACAGTGTTCCTCCAATGACCAGGTTGTTAATACTGCAGAAGCTTATTAATTTGTCCCCATTCTCATTTACTGTTTCGCTGCCGCATTTCCCCATTACTCTTTCGTTATAAGTATTGTGTGTTCCAACGTTTGCATTGAGGCCTCCCATTACTATAATAAGATCGTTCCTAGGTGCAGTTTCCATTTCCTTTTGTAGATGGTCATAGAACACGTTCTTGACCTTTTCTTCATCACTGTCGTTTGTTGGTTCATAGCAATGTATAATTGTGGTGTTGGCGAATCTCCCTTTCAGTCTTGTTCTAATCAGTCTGTTGTTGATGGGTTTCCATTCTAGTAAAGTCCTTTCCATTCTTTTCTTCAAGAAAATGGCTACATCTTCGTTGTGCTAACCATCCTCTCTACCAGGATAAAGTACTATTTGCTCTGTAGCTGTTTTTATTCATCCCGTACCGGTCCATCTGCTCTCACTTATTCCCAGTATATGTAATTTGTAGTTCGTCATCTCTGCTGTGATCTGCCTCAGCTGTCCTACCTCGTTCATAGTTCTGACGTTCCAAAAACGAATTCCAGTTTTGTGTTTAGCAGTTGGTGCATCCATTTTCATGCCAATGGCTTCCTTTCGGCTTTCACCACTGACAGTCATACGCGCCTGAGACTCTGGATGTCCATCCCACATCAAAGTTTTTCAATTCGCTACTGTTTCCATAACATGTGTGATTTTTTTCCATAGACAGAGGTGTCGGCCCTGCGCTAAAACCCTCAACCTGGTGGACCAGGGTACCAGCGTACCAGCCTTTGTCTGACCACTACCCATGCAGACCAGTCCAGCTTGGTTGAACATAGCAGGAGTAAAACTCCCACAGGCATAGCTCTGGGGGTTGTCAGGGCACACAAGCTGCCATACCGCTACAAGGTATAGGTACCATTGATAGCAGTTGAATTGCTCACATATTGTTTAAAGCAAGTGATAGCAAGTTTGCATTTGACAGCATTGTTCTGAAATATCCAGGGCAAAAGAAATGGTGGGACACCAAAACATTCATAGAAAGAAGTTGGAGAATACTCAAATGGGATATAGAGACAAATAAAATGACATTGAAAAGATGGCACAGGATAAGTGGGCCTGGCATGAACTTGTTGAAGGCCTACACAGAGAGTGAAGGGGGATGATGGTGGGACTGTATTTATATATTTATGGTCAGTTTCCATTGTAGCTGCAGTTTTAAACATGTTTGTTTATCTTTATTTACAGCTCGTGATGTCGAGCAAAATAAACAATCCTCAGAATCCACGAAACACCGTGACACGGAAGTGGGCAAAACAACTGATAATTTCAAGGAAAAAAAACAATTGACAGGATCAGCTATTGATCATGGCATGGAAGGGACAGAACTAATTTAGACTTGCCAGCTGGTTCATTGGCTTTTTTTATTATTGTTTTGTTAGAAAACACAATCATGTGATTTACTCAGTGAACACAAATAATCCATGTTCCTGAGTGGCTGAATTTCATTCAGTAGCCAATAATACCATTGTTTGTTGTGGTTTAACGTTTTTTACATGATGGGGTAACCAGCACCATACCCAACCCTCCTTAGTTGCTTTTTTTATGACATGCATGGTAGGGAACAGTGTCACTATTCTTTGCTCCCTTTTGGGCCCTAGTAACACATGACAGTTCAGTGGACTCTGACTAAACAGCTTGACGTTCTAGATTTTGCTGATGACCAAGCACGTCTCTCCCATTACTAACCAGATGCAAGACAAAATTAAAATACTTGATGAAATATCACAGCAGGTGGGTCTGAAAAAACACAAGGAAAAAAAAAGAGATAATGATAATAAATGCAAGATTGTACTGAAATAAACTCCACAACAAGATGTAGAAACATACATACACCTTGGAAGCAATATAGACAAAGTTGGAGGGACAGACAATGATATCAAAATAAGAATACAAAAGGCTAGAGGAGCTTTCATTGCATTGGAAAATGTACGGAGATTAAAACAAATCAGGTCCAACACAACAATCTGAATTTTCGATGCAAATGTTAAGTCCAGTCCTATTGTATGGTTCTGAAACATGGAGAACAACAAAAATAATAGCCAACAAGCTACATATTTTCATAACTGGATGCTTGCATAGAATAGAAGGATTGTAGTGGTATGACCAGATCACTATTGTGGAATTAATGACAAGAACTAGACCAGCATATGTTAACCAGGGTTGCATGCACCTTCTGGGGTTGCAAGACCAACCTTCTGGGGGTTTGAGACATGCTAGATATTTCAGAAGGTGAATCATCATAAACACGGTATAATACACAAAACTCAAATGTATTTGTAAAAAATAGAACATTGACAACGCAAATTAAATACCGAACTTTAGTCACATGTTGTAAATAACATTTTCTTAAAATACACTTTTATTTCTTTTTTTTTCTTTTTCTTTTTGCATTTCTGGTAAATTTTATGAGCTAAAAGATAATGGGATGCGAGGCTTGGGAAGATGATGTAAGGGGGAGCAAGGCTTCTCAAGATGCAGTAAAGGGGTGCTAAGCTCCATAACTTGTTGTAAAGTGGTGTGGACCCTCTAAAATGTTGAGAAGCACTAAGCTAGACAAACACCAGTGGAATAAAAAAAGCTGGAAATGGACAGGACAAAATTTGAGAAAATCTGTTGATAGCATTACAAGACAATCCCTGTTCTGGAATGTCCAGGCTGAGAGAGGTAGAAGAAGACCACAGAGAACTGGAGACAGACAGGAAGGGGATGAACAAGACATAAAAGAACCTTGAGCACGTGACAGACAGAGGTGACATAAGTTTGTTGATGACCTAGGCTCCTGTGGGAGTTCAAAGGTGAAAGAAGCCAATAATACACCTTCAGTTTTCAGTGGATTGTTTATTTGATTCGCACAAGGTTTGTGTGAAAGTCATTCTTTATCTGTGTTAATCTTACTTTTTATTGTTTTCTCTTTTAACACAAATCTCTATGTCAGCATTTCAGTTAAGTTGAATGCCCACTCTAATGAATCTCAGTGATTTTGCTGATTGAAATAAAAGCTGTAGATAAGGAGAATTTTCTATGGTAATCTTTTAATTTCATTGTGGATAAATCACATATACTGGTCTTTTGTTTGGAAGTGTTTTCCAGTTCTAATGGAAAATAGTGTACCGTATTAGAAATGGCATAATCTCCCACACACAAAAATTGAATTCTATTGACAGGTATATTTCCTCTGTAATGTTTAAATAAATAACTCAATTATTCTAGCAGAGGAAAGGGACATGAAATATTAATTTATTCCAGCATGTAAATTCAAGGTAAAAAACTAAAGCCAAACAATAGTGTTGTATATGGAGCATATACTACTAGAAGAACACATCTAGTTAATTAATAAAGTTAGCATCTGTTGTCATTTACTCAGTCTGGGCGGCACCATCTGCTAATGTTACCCATATGCGTCAACTTAAAGGTGTTGTTACATCCAGTAGCTTGTTGACTGATGCATCTTGACGACTAAAGTAACTGATGAATAATGTTTACTAAGTTGGCTTTTTCCGCTAACAGATTAGACTGTTATAATCAAATGACTGGTTATTTTGATCTGTTGAATTTCTCTGGGTGACAATTAACGAGTTTTTTTGTTCTGACAGACCTAATAATCTGACCAGTACAGGCATACCTCGCTAATATGGTGGGTTAGGTTCCAGACGCAAATATCGCCTTAAAGCGAATCACAGCCATTTTTTCCACTTGCCAGTGTAAATAAAAGCTTAAAAACATGTTTACACTATCATTTATTAAGTGCGCAATAGCACTAGGCCTAAAGAAAACGATGCGAAAGTAAAGATAATAAATTTGTAAAAGTGCTACAATACTGTATTCAATCGTTCACTACCCTTTAGCTCCCTAAAAAAGCATAGGCCTTCAGCAAACACATGCCATGTCCTCCTGTCACGTGACATCACCTCAAGTTCTCTCTACATCTTCCTCATCGTTTTCACTTCTGCCTCTAGTTCTCTTCTCCTTGTGTTTTTTGGTCTATCTCTGCCTTTATTTTCCTGGGAATTCCAGAATAAGGACTGCCTTGTAATACTACTGTAGCAACCTACTTTTCTTTATGTATATTGCCCATAGGCCATACTGGGCATCACTGTTGAGGTTTTTAATTATTATTTTGGAGAATAATATGGTTAGCTGTAGAAGTCCTGTTGTTGTGCTGTAATATGAGCGCTGATGTAAATAATCAGCAGGTCGGGCTTACCAGATGGCCGACATGGTGTGTGGGCATACAAATCTCAACGGAAGGTTGTGAAGTTCTAGAGTACAGCCATGATAACACACACACCAATCCACGTATATAAGTCAGGAAAGGTTGTAACGACTGTGGTACAGTTATTCACAGTTTATTACCACAGTAACAAGGACATCATCACATTCAAGACACACTGTCAATAGCACAAGATTGCACTTCATGTAAGTAACATTGATTTACTACCAAGTAGTGTAGCGTAAATAATATCTCTGTGACTTCTCTTCAACGAGCTGCAAGTAGTGCAGTGTAAATAATATCTCTATGACTTCTTTATCACATCTGACCAAACTAGTCAAGTATATCTCTGGCCAAACAGGCAGCATACATGGCGGGCTTCCTTATATAAATAATGTTAATCTTCTGCATCACATCTGACCAAACTAGTCAGGTATATCTCTGGCAAAAATAGGCCGCATAGATGGCGGGCTTCCTTATATAAATAATGTTAATCTTCTGCATCACATCTGACCAAACTAGTCAGGTATATCTCTGGCAAAAATAGGCCGCATAGATGGCAATCGTCCTTATATAAATAATTTTAATCTTTATCACTACTTCCCGCACCGGGAGTAAGTCACCTCAAAATGCAAAGTTCTTAGCTACAATGAATAGCTTCAAAAGTATTGTTACCTGCTCTGCACTCCAGGAATCAAACACAAAAGAAACACTGGCCATTTCCTAGGCTTTACCGAACTATGCCAGAATCACAATCAAGGGGAATCTTAAACATCTAACACACAAAAGACTCTATTCCCCGATTACACAGTCAGAGAAGATCCCTCAACACCTTCTCCGCTCGAAAACGCCAGGCCCACTGTCCAGAAAAACAGTCTTCCGGACCCGCGCAAATCAACGCGCATGCCCAGATCATCGCGAGCCCTGAGTTGAGCTCACATGGGACCCGTCTAGGACTTTTTCCGGAAACTGATCTATAAAACTCCTTATATGGTCAACTTGCCAAGTCAAGGGAAGATAACAACTAAATCTAACTTATTCCAGAAAATATAACAACTGGTTAACTCCCTTAGACCACAAATATAAAAAAGAAGTATAAAAAGGACATATTCCTAACTTAAAACAAACTGACTCTTAACAACTACCAACAGGTTTCCTCATTGTGTGTCCTATCTATAGCCAACGTCTTCTTCTAATCTCTTGTTCCACTGGCCCTTGTCTGGTTCTTGTCATCAGTTCCATATTGGTGACCTTGTCATACCATTTCAGTCCTTCTGTTCTATGCAAGCACCTATTTATGAAAGTCTTTTTTGTTATTCTTTTTGTTGTTCTACATGTTTCAGAACCACACAATAGGACTGACGTCACATCTTGAATATTTGTATCTTTGTGTTGGATTTGATTTCTCTTAATCTCTATTAAAAACTCCTTGTTTTTTGTACTCTTATTTTGATATCATTGTCTGTCCCTCCAATTTTGTCTATATTGCTGCCAAGATATGTGTATGATTCTACATCTTGTAGTGGTGTTGAAGACACAGCCTTGTTGTCATTTCTTGCATTTATTCTCATTATCTTTGTCTTTTCCCTGTGTATTTTCAGATCCACTCATCGAGTATTTTCATTTCGTCTTTCATCTGATTATTTTTTTGGGACACGACCCATGTCATCAGTAAAATCTAGATCATAGAGCTGTTTGGCCAGATTTCATTGGATTCCATGTCTGTTGTGTGACATCGATGTTTTCATAACCCAGCGGTTTTCAACCTGTGCGCCCTGGAGCGCCATGACTGACGGTCAGGGCACCGTGGGTGAGCGTGGATTTTTTCGTATTTAGCTGTAAAGAAAATACAGAACTGTGTGAAATTTCATTTTTGGTGTTTGTCAACCTGCGTGACCCCGGAGAAATTTCACTTTTGATATTGGGCAGCCTTTGAAGTCCCGCTCCCCCGACCCACCTATCCAACTTTCCGCGCATTCTCCTCGCACGACCATAGTAGGTAACACTGTGATTTTCTGTTTTCAAACGTTTTTGATTGTGTTGTGAGTTTGATATAAACTATTGAAAGATAATTTAATTTTGGAAGTGTTAGTAAAAACCGAGAACTTGTTGAGGAAACACAAGGAAAGTGGTAATGAGGAGAGGAAACGTAAGTAAAGAAAATACGACGAAGGTTACTTAGATTTTGGTTTCACGTGCACTCTTGGGAACAATGAAGAGCGTCCACAGTGTGTTTTGTGTTTCAAAGTACTCTCTGTTGAATGTATGCTGCCTAGCAAATTGAAACGCCATTAAGAAAGTGTTCATAAGAATGACGGGCAAACCATGAGAATATTTCTCTAGAAAGCTGAGTCAAATGAAAGAACAAAAATCAGCATTTTCTAAGCAGGCGACAATCTCGAGTACAGCTCTTCTAGCGTCCTACAAGGTATCATACCGGGTAGCAAAATGTAAGAAACCCCATGCGATTCCAGAAGAACGTATTTTACCGTTTGCTATTGATATGGTGTCCATTATGGTTGGAGAATCCGTGGGAAAACAGCTTTTGCCCATTCCTTTGTTGGACAGTATAATCAGCCGTCGAATTCAAGATTTAGGAGAGGGTCGTAATAAACAGATTATTGAAATAATGCGGGAGATGGACTTTGCTTTGCAGCTTGATGAGGACACTAATAGCAATAGAGATGCTCATTTAATCTGTTATGTGCGGTTTGTTGATGAAAAAAAAAAAAACGAAATGGTGGAAGATCTTTTTTTGTAAGGACATAAATGCAGGTACGACAGGCAAAAATTTATTTGAAATTGTGGACAACTTCATGGCAGAAAATAAAATAGACTGGGCTCATTGTGTTGGTGTGTGTACCGATGGTGCTCGTTCACTGTCGGGCTGTTACAGTGGCCTACAAGCCCTTATCGCGGCAAAGCTCTTGATGATGTTTGGACCCATTATATTATGCATAGGGAAACACTTGCTTCTCAGCATTTGAGTGTTGATTTGAATGAAGTCCTGCAAACTGTCATAAGTGTGCTGAACTTTATTAAAACTCGACCTCATAGAGTTAGATGTTTTAGTAAAATGTGTCACCAAAAAATGGGGCTGAGCTTACGTCTCTCTTATTTTACAGCAGCACTCAATGGATTTCCATAGGAAATGTATTATCGCGCATTTTTGAACTTAGGCGGGAACTCTATTCTTATCTTGAAGAAGAAAACTATGTCAATGCTAAGCGCTTTTTGGACACCGACTTCCTGTTAAAAGTTGCATATCTCTGTGATCTTTTTGCAAAGTTGAACTCGTTGAATAAGTCTCTGTAAGGAAGTGAAACTCATTTGATTCAACGTATTGACAAAGTTTCGGTGATTCAACTTATTGGCAAAGTTTCGGCCTTCAAATAAAAGCTTCTTTGGAAGAGAAAAATCAATGCAGGAGGAGAAATGGACTACTGCCCAGGTAGGTTCCAGCAGTTCATTACAGACAATGAAATTGATTTTAGTGCAGATATTGTTTCTATAATTCAAGGACACGTTTCTCAACTTGTGTTCATTGTGAAAAAATACTTTCCTGAAAACTGAGACAGGTTTCAGTGGATCAAAATCCCTTCAGAAGTGATGCTCCTTCGGACTTCAGTACTGCAGAAGAGGAAGAACTGATATAACTTTCATCAGACTCTTCACTACAAGCGAAGTTTCAATCCATAGATTGCCAAAATTTTGGTATTCAGAAAAACAGGAGTTCCCAAGCTTGAAAAAGAGAGCACTAAAGATATTAATATCTTTTGCAACCTAATATCTCTGCGAGGCTGGGTTTTCAGCAGTGGCTGTCATAAAAAAAAAACCAAGTTCAGATCACGACTTGATGTGGAAAAGGAAATGAGGGTAGCTGTATCTCAATTTGTGCCAAGATTTGACAAGTTGTGTAACAACAGGCAACCTCAAGTTTTACACTGAGGTGACTGATACTTTTTTCATCATATTTTTTTTTTTATAGTTTTACTGAACACATTTTTTTGTTATGGAGATTGAATCATGAGGGCAGCATATCAGTGAATGATTTTCAGACAAAAATTTAAAAAAATGTTAGAAAGAAACTACTTTATCTGTGCTGTTTTCTTTTTTATAGTAATTGTTTTCAAAGTGCACTTTGTGTATATTTTTTCTTGTACGTGTCATTTTTTCACAGAATGTCCAATTGCATTTGTTTAAAAATTACATTGTTTAAAATCCTTTCCAAAGCTCTCCTGCTCAAAAAAAGTTAGGCTTAATGTCGAAACATCGCTAGAGTTTTTACCAGTTTTCCCACAGGGGAGCCGCAGAAAGAATGTAGTTAGTCAAGGTAGCCATGGACTCAAAAAGGCTGAAAACCGCTGTCATAACCCATTCTATTGCTAGTAAGAAAAGAAAAATGGAAACAAGAGAATCTCTGTCGCACTGCAGTTCTTATTCCAAATGGTTCTGTAAGTTATCCTTCATAGAGAACTGTGCATGTCATGTCTTCATAAGTTTTCTTTATTAAGTTAATGATCTTCCAGGGGGACTCCATAATGCCGTATCAATTTTCAAAGTGATTTTCTGTCCACATTGTCTATTGCCTTTTCACAGTCCAAAAATCCAATGTGTAGCGGTGAATTCCATTCCAGACTTTGCTCAACTGTTATTTATTCTCTATGTGGCTATCGGATCTGTACAGGATCTGTTTTGTCGAATTGTCTGTCTGTGGATTCTTTAAATCTCTCAAGAATGATCATGTTTATAAGTTTTTCCTGTAACTGTTAGTAACATTATTCCTCTTTAATTTTTACATTCTTGTAAATCTCCCTTGCTAGGCAACTTGACTAGATTTCATTCCTTCCATCTGCTAGTATTTCTTCTTTCTCCCAGATTTTACCAAGTAATTTGTATTGTATCTCTGAAGTGGTGCCATATCTGCTTTGATGGTCTCTGCTGTAATGCCAACTGGACAAGCTGCTTTTCTGTTTGTTAGAAGCTTTATTTCACCCAAAGATTCAGATGGATAAATGATAAATCCTGGTATCAACTCGGAAACTCAGTTCTTGCATTTCTCTTCGTCCAAGTAATACGCATTCCACAGAAAAAACTCTTATGCAGGACACATCCGGACACCTCAAAGGTCTCACCCAAAAGAATATTGTAACCTGTCTGGTATTGTTGGCAGCACAATTTTTTCTAACATGTTGTTTCTGCTACGATGTTGAGTTTACCCTCTAATGGAAGAATTGTGAACTGGGACTGTTGAAGTAATAATGCCCAGTGAGTCAACTTTGAGCTCGTTGATTTAGAAGATTGCAAAAATATCAAAGGTCGATGATCTGTCTGAAATAGAAATGCGACCGTATCAGGCATCTGGACAATTTCTACACTGTTCATACAATAGCCAAGTATTGCCTTTTAATAGTTGAGTAGTTTGTCTCAGCCGTAACTCATCAACATCATCATCCATCAATCATCATTATAATCAATCATCAATCATTAATATCATCATCGTCAATCATCAACATCATCATCATCAATTAGCAATAATCAGTTATAATGATCAATCATCATCAATCACCAAGTATCATCAATCATCATTATCATCAATTAACAATCATTATCAATCACCAATCATCATCATCAATTATCAATCGACATTATCAATCATTATCATCAATCATTGTCGTCAATCATCATCATCACCTTTCAGTTCCCCAACAAGCATGAGCCATCAACAAACTTATGCCAAGACTTCTTGTCATGTGACATCAGGTCAAGGTCATTCCATGTTTTCTTTAATCCCCTTTATATCTGTCTCCAGCCCTCCTGTCCTCTGGCCTCCCTCCACCTCTCTTACCCAGGGGACTACAGAACAAGGATTTGCTTTGTAATTCTATCAACAGGCCTTCCCAACGCGTGTTCTATCCATCTGCGGTGTCCCCCTCTCATCTCCTACTGTACAGGCAAATGTCTAGCTCCTGTCATCAGTTCTACATCTGTGATCCCGCCCTACCACACCACCACATGCTAAGCACCCATTTATGAAAGTCTGTAGCTTCCTGGTTGTTATTTTAGCTGTTCTCCATGTCCCAAAGCAGTCATATAGGACTGACCTGACACTTGAATTAAGGATTCCAAACTGTGAGATATCAAGGCCTGAAAGTAGACTAAAGAATAGTAACACTAACCTGCCATGCACGTGGTAAAATGCAACTAAGGAGAGTTGAGCAAGGGACCAATTACCCCATCCTGTAGACAATTTTAAACCACAAAAACTATATAAGACACTATTAATAGCTCAGTCTGTTCCACCACGTGTTTCCATCCACATTACTGATCCTTGTAATTGAATATTATGTTTTGTATCTTGTTATGGTTGTGGAAATAAAATGGTCAAAATAAAGTGTAGGCAATGAGTGATGGTGAACAAGAGACATATATATTGGGAAAAGGTAATAATCACAGAAATTATCAGTTGTGGAAGTCACAATTGTTTAATAATAATAATAAATTCTTTAAGCACCAAACACGGCGCATAAGGCAGAAACCAGTGCTCTCCAGGTTGTTCGTTGTGACGCCACTCCTCTTAACTCTTGCACATTATTTAGGCCCAACGTTCTTCCTTCTCTTGTTATTGTTCTTCTAAGTGTTTCTTTTGGTCTTCCTTTTTTCCTCTTACCCTCAGGAACCCAAGTGAGCGCCTGTAGTGGTATTCTGTTGTTTTGCATTCGTAGGACATGACCGATATATGACCATCGTCATTTCCTTATATAGTCGGAGACATATTTCTGCCTAGAGTCTTCTCTTATTTGTCGATTAGTCTTGAATTCTTTCCAACTGATGTTCATGAGTTTTCTAAGACATTTGTTCTCGAATGTATTCAGCTTGTTCTCCAATGATTTTGTGATTTTCCAACTTTCACAGCCGTATGTTAACACTGAGATAACATTTGAATTAAACAGACGAAGCTTGGTATGTATATTCAGTGATCGTAATTTGTTTACGTGACTGAAATTAAAAAATTATATATATACATACATACATACATACATACATACATACATACATACACACATACACACACACACTCACACGTACAACATACACACAAGTATGAGATATAATTTAGAAAGAGTGATAAATTGTTCATGATTTTGATTAGAGATGTTAGGAGTCATACATGCTGTTTTGAGAAAGACCCTATGGTTAAATAGTATATTTTTGAACATTATAGTAATGAGAAGTGTGTTTAGAAGATTTGGTATAGTTTCATACTGTTATACAAAAACTGGTCGGGTTAAATTTTTTTTATTGAGACTAAGATGACATTGTAAGTTAAGAGAACTTGGGGGAAAAAACATTTCTCCAGAGATAAATGTTTTTTTACAGGTATGGTAGATGTGTCACAGGAAATATGTTGTGATGGGATTAAAGATGAAAACTGAAGCAGTAGTCTAAGGGACATGACTGCATGTATTACTGAGACAGAAGAATGAGCTAAACAGTTATCAGAAAGCAGGGGAACTCTCTTAGGTAGTATAACAGAAAACCAGCAGTCATGTGGAACATATACAGACAGGAAACCGTTAAGAACATATGATGTAGTACACACGAATCTAGAAAGTTCCAAGAGGGGTCTATACAAGGAGATGTAAGGCCACAAGGAAGTATCTAGAATGCTCCCACTTGATGTAGCTGGACAGTCAGTGTACATAGCTCTATCATAAGCCATGGTCTGTGGTAACCAGATAACGAATTGAGAAACTAGCAGTAAGAAGCACTTAGCATTTGTAAATTCAGTGATTGCGATTTCAGTTTGTATCATAACTACAAAAGACCATCCACGGGTATGAACTGTTGCATATGTCACATTGTAAGAAACAAGTAACGAACCACAATTTTTGTGAACTGTTTGCAAGAGTGTGCGAGTATTTTCTTGTTTGAAGGAAACATATCCATATATCTGATTTGTCTACCAGTTTGTTTATTTTACTGGGTCTCATAGAGTACCAATACTGTTCCTTCTGTAACAGAGTGCTAATCTTCAACCTTTGGGTTAATAATTTTAGGATTCTTTTCTGCATTTGGGGAGGGTGCACGTTTTTTTTCTACTTTATTTCAAATGCATGTAAATAACTCTTTGATCTTTTCCTTTAGATATTTTAGTGTTGTCGAGTTTAATGATAATAAACTACAAAGAAACTTACCTTTGTGTGTTGGTCAGCCCCATTCCCATTTATCCATAGTTTTTTTCACGATTGTGTATCTTGTTGTCACATACTCGTAGCTGTGTGTTTGTGTAGAGAAACGTATATATTCTTTATATCGAGATAAAAGCGGTCTTGCAATAAAGTACATTCCTACGAATATGCTGGAAAAGATTACCAAATCACTCCAGAGACAGATCTTTTTTTCTCAATTCTACCACCTGTGAAAAATCTATTTCTATACCTTCTCACGTATCTGTCGACATCCACTCTATATACTCAGACGGGCTAAATAAAACAATTAACTTTCCGTACGATAGCAACTAGACTAGTTGATTGACCCTGGGATTCGCCTGAGAGCATTGGCAAAATCCTATGCATCTCCTTGGTTGTAATGCTGGCATGCCTGTGGGTTTCCTGCACACACCAGAAAGGACCCAGATATGCACTGTTTTAGCACTTGGGAGGGTAAGAGGAGTGTTTCTGTATTTCTCTGAGATATGTAGCCAAGGTAGTGTTTACATTGCTCAATCCCTGCCAACAAGTCACCTGCTGGATATGCCGAGTTCTTTTGGGCTCTAGGTATGTGACCAAAAGTTCAAGGCAAAAGGATCGTCATGTCATGAGAATGTGTGTCTTTACGATGGATTCCATTCAAAAGAGCAGCGCCTAGTAGTTCCCATTGTGACCGCTTGGCATACACTACAATTAATACGTGTTAAAAACCACATAATGAGAATAACAACGTTAAAAGCAGTTAAGACATTTGTGCACTAAATACAGTATCATGACAAGTTCACGGCTTCGAGAAAAGCTGTCCCAGAACAGCAAAATAGTAAGTGCCTGTTTATTGAATAGAAAAATTTGGGAGAAGTTGCAAGTCTTGGGTTTTTTTCCGTTGCTAAAGTCGAAATAACAGAATGTCGTGTGCAAAAAAGTCGAAAAGCTGAGAAAAGCGTGTGCAAATGTTGATGTTTGGTGCCGAGTGAAAAATAAAGCATCGTGTGAAAATTGGCGGGGAAAAAAGAGTGGGCTGTAGCAGAGACGTGGGCGATTGACAGGATCCAGGACTTGTACAGATTTTAGGAGTCGTTAGGCGAGATAATTTTTTTCAGAACTTCGTCTTTGAGATTATCAAGACAAGTTGTTTTTAACTTGACACGTTTTTCAAGTTAGACTAGTATATTTAAGTAGACAAGTTTTTATTTTACTCTATTGGATATTTTATTTCTGTGGATTTCCATTTTCATTTGTTTTGGATACTCATTACTTTGGGTAAGAAAGAAATAAGTGCTTCATCATTGTGTCAATAACATTGCTGTTCCAAATTACGTTAATAAAATATATTCTATTTTTCTACATTGCTGCGTTCTCCTTGAAACATTACATTTGGATTATTTGACTAAACCACTATAAAAGACATTGCTTTTCACTAACCATACAAAAGGGTACGAACGAACTCTGGGAAGGAAGAATAAAATAAGGTCAAGAATTTTCATCTCAGGCGAACAGACCTGTAACGACTTGAACCAAGAAACGTACAAAAGTTAGCGCAATTCAAAATATTTACCTGCGCTCAACACCATTAACTGAACTGACCCGACCAGCTGACGGACACACACACACATTCTTTCATTGATGTAGTAAACACAGCCCGGTAATACGATACTATTTGATGCCGCGACCTGCGCACAAATAGCTACACTGCCACACCATCCCCCCCAAGTCTGTTCAGTACAACGCTCCTTTCCGACTACGGACGGGTGTGTATGGTGTTAGTGTACCAGGTTTATTATCGTGGTTTGCTCCCCTAGATCCGTTGTGTTCAGCCTGGGAATTCACACCCCAGTGACCAGGGCCACCTCGAGGAGGGTGGGGTTCTTCACCACGCAAATCGATCTTTAGGTTTGAGAGGATATGCTAGACCAAGAGGCTGACACCTTTCATGAAAAATAGTTCACTAGGCCTAGGGTGAAGCAAGGGGAGGGATCTATGTAGAGGAAACCCCACTACCCACAACACCGACACATCATATCCTCTGTCTGTGATACAGAGTTGACCCCCTCCTAAACCAGGTAAATACCCCACACTTCTAGAATTATCACAATGCAAAATATTGACAGTAAACTACTAGACAACACAGTAGCACGGAAAATGATGAATCACGTTGAAAATGCACATATTGTACCTGATACTCTCGGAAGCTATAAGCCCATGAAAATAACATAGGGTAACACTGGAACATTTGCTTATGATGTGTACGAGGAGTTCCAGGGTAAACGAGAAATGGCTGCTGTAGCAATTGATCTAGAAGATGCTTATAGCAGTGTGAACTTTGAAACATTAATGAACTTCGTAATGGCTTGCGGTGTTAACCCTTGGCAAACAAGATGGATAGCAGCTGCCTTAACTGAGAGATCAGTAGCACTTCACTTAGGAACATGGCCATCAGATCCAAAGCGCATTTGCCAGGGACTACCCCAGGGTATGTCGAAATTGTCCTCTTTCCATATAATCTGCCTAAGGAAAATTCTCCGAATCTTTTGTCCGAATACCATAACCAACCAAGAACTGCTTACTCTGAGCAACCAGGAGGACGTGCGCATCATCATAGCTGGCAGATGATGGACTTGGGTTGGCCTCGTCCTCAGAAGATACCCTGATACCTTCACAATAACAGCTATGCTATGGCCCCCTGAAGGAAAGAGGCACACCAAAAACCACTTGTCGGAGAACTGAAAAGGGGGAGATGTAAAGAATTAAGCAGAGCTGGGGCACTGCATGGAGGATGGCCACAAACCTAACAAAGTGGAAGCAGTTTGTTGCTGCCTACAAGACTCCACCAGGCGTGATGGCCACTGACGGCTTTGATAGTCAGCAGCTAAGGATCAAAGAATGTGGCAGGGCAGGTCACGGCATCAATGTAAAGATGTGTGCCCGCGTCAGTTACTTGTGCGCAGGTAAATATATTGACGACAGCTAATCCTTTATATGTTTCTATTCAAGTGGTTATAGGCCTGCTGCCTGAGATGGAAATTCTTGATTGAAGTTTATTCTTCTTCCCAGGTTCGTTCTTATCCTTTTAGGTTTAGTGATAAGCAATATATCGTATAATGGTTTTCAAAAGATCCAACTGTGACATTCCAAATAAAACACAGCTACGTAGGGAACACCATATCGGTTGTTCCACGTTCTTTCCGAAATCCACACGGACTTTCATTCAGAAGACCTTTCTCAAGATGAGTAAGGCGATTCAGAAGGATTCTAGCGAATATCTTCCCAGCGATTGATAATAGAGAGATGCCACGATGATTGTTACAGTCTTGGCGATTACCTTTACGTTTATATAGATGTATACTTGACGCATCTTTGAGATCGTGTGGGATGGTTTCACTCTGCCACATTTGCTGGAAGATCATGTGAAGTTTCTCTATCAGAACTGTACCGCCATCTTTATAGACCTCGACAGGAATTGAATCGGAGCCGGGGGCCTTTCCTCTAGAAAGTTGACCAATCGCTTTTTTAGTTTCCGCCAGAGTTGGTATATCATCTAGTGCTTCCTTTATAGGAATTTTTGGCAGGCTGTTGATGGCTTCGTCGTTAATAGATGATGGCTGGTTTAGAATATTATTAAAATGTTCGACCCAGAGTTGGAGAATTTTTTCCTTGTCTGTAATTAATGTTTTTCCATCTGCATTAAGGAGGGAAATGATCCTAATGATGTTGGACCATAGACCGCTTTGAGTGCTTGGTAACAATTTTTCAAGTCATGACTGTCAGCAAAGCCTTGAAGCTCATCTGCTTTATTACTCAGCCATGAATCCCGCATCTGACGAAGTTTATTTTGGACGATTCTACGCATGTTGAAAGTGTCTTTCTTGGAAGTAGATTTTGGATCATTTAAAAATGCTTTATGGAGATGGTGCATCTCAGCCAACATCTTCTTTATATCATCTGAGTTCTCATCAAACCAGTCATTTCATTTTGTTTCTTGATGGAAGGACCCAGGACCTCTGTAGCAGTGTTGTAGATCTGCTCACTTAGGGCTGCCCAATTTGTTTCAACACTTTGGCTGTCTAGCGAGATAGATTTAAGACGGTCTTCTAGGGTGTCAGTAAATGACTGATTTTTATCTTCTTTAGTTTGGTGACATCCAGCCTTTTTTTTTAGTTTTCTTCCCCTGAGGGCACCTGGCTGGTTGTACATGAATTTTAAGTTTAGACAAAATAAGGCGATGATCAGTCCAGCATTAGGCACCACGCATGGACTTGGTCACCCGGACATCTTGCCTGTCCTTCTTCCTAACAATTACATAGTCAATTAGGTGCCAATGCTTTGAGCGAGGGTGCATCCAAGAGGTCCTGTTGCGGGTAGGAAGTCGAAAAATGGTGTTGATGACAAGGAGGTCATGTTCTGCGCAAGTCTGGAGGAGAAGAAGTCCATTGCTGTTACAGCGACCAACGCCGTACTTTTCGATAGTGCCATTCCAGGAGATGTTATTTGAGCCTACTCTTGCATTAAAGTCACCAAGAATGATGAGCTTATCTGCTTTAGGAACTGATGCAATGACTGCATGTAGTTCTTCATAAAACCTATCCTTGACGTCATCCTAGTTTGTCATAGTTGGTGCATACGCGCTAATGATGGTGGCATATTTCCTTCCATAAAGCAGATGGATCTTGACCGTCATGAGTCGGTCATTTATTCCCTTTGGGGGCCCCGCTAACTTGCACACAATTGCTGTTTTGATTGCAAATCCAGCCCCTGCTTCTCGTCTTTCTTCAGTCCCTCTTCCGCTCCAAAAGAATGTATAACCTGCACCCTTGTGGTAAGTTGGGATTATTTAAATAGTTATAGGGGACCTAGTGTACTGACTGAGATCAGCTGTGAAGGTATCTGTATCTAATAAGTGTGGTGTGTTACAGATGACCTTACTTTGCTACCACATTTAGACCTCAATCAGACTTATTCTGAAATATTGTGATGACTACGTTGAATGTCTAGGGTTATGATAGTGATGAAGTGTAAGTTCACACCAACCAACAGACAGATAAACACTTTTATTAAGATCCACAACACTTTACAACACTTTGACAAGCACATACATATAACACTCTAGAAGACTAGCTTAAGTAAGTCAAGTGTTAACTTTTAAATTATGTATTAATTTCTTTCAAGAATAGATATCCTGATCCAACTACAGAGTGAATCAGGAATCACAATCAAATGTAAACACAATGTTTATGTACAAAAATTATACAAAGGATCTTTGTCCTGACATATAATATTTTTACAATATGTGTGTAGGGTTGTGATGCAGTATTATGAGGTAATACTGGCTTTTGAAGCTAGGTTGTTGTTTGTCATCACGACTTCATGTGTTTGTTACTGGTGGAAATAATATTGAAGAGTTCACAATTTCTTTTTATTTGTAAAACAAGAACTGTCCCTCTTGATTTAGTATTACAGTCAATTTTAGGGTGGGTTATACAAGGGTGAGCTGCTCTGGCTGACAAGTTCTTAGCTTATATGTCGGCGGCAGGAAAACTGTCTCCTCTGCTCGCTTGCTTCTCAGTTATCTTGAAATACACCACTGGTCGATATCTTGGACAAGGAGTCTGCTGCCAGCCCTCTGGATCCAGCAAAACTCAGACCAGGTGCTGCTCTAATACTTCAGTACCACGGTCCCTGAAATAAGAAGGTTGTACCTCCTTCTTCAGAACTAATATATAATATATTTCCACACTGAAGTGCAGGACATTACAAACACAGAGTTCAGCGCTGTAGACCAACTGCTAGCTTCCCATGTGACAATATACACCAGTATTCCTCTCCCTAATGGTTACAACGCCTCTGCAATTCCAGCGTTAATTCCTTCTATACAATAGGATAGGTGGCATGTTACTATTTGGCAATCCCATATATGCCTATGCAGTTATACTCCTCTCTGACAAGCTTTTACATGGTGGAGCAATATCTAGGCTTTGCCTTCTGTTTGCTACTGAACCACACACATACAGACACAATTTATCATTTCATATTCAATTTTCATATAATATATATGTATATATAGGAAATATGTCTAGCTTACCACAATTCAAGGAAATATACACAAGTAACGTTGACTGGCGATGAATTCTGGCATAATTATGATCTGCCTTATCCCAGGCTTTTATTAGAAAAATATTAGCCTGATTTCAACGCACTTGCTTCTCACAAAATTTATTTTCAAAACTGGCCCTGAACTGACGCTTCTATTTGACTATATCGAACGTTCTAACCAATGAGACCATGTTTACAAGAGCCTTTGAAAAAATTTTACCCATCTTACACGTAGCCATTAACAACACGAATAGTATTTGCAGTTCGACTAATAAGATTTCGCCTTACATTGTACTACAGCCAATCAAATCGTATCTAACTTGTTGGCCTCATTTCCCCTAAAGCAGTGTTTTTCAAACATGCCATTATGAGCAAATATGATCTTGTGCTGTCAGACAACCCCACTATAGTATTTTGGCTATAATTTGTTAATTACTAGACTATTTGCGTATCACATAACATATTCTTTGTCAGCAAGTCCTAAGGCACACAAATATATAAATTTAATGGGGCTAAGTGGCTTCGTTCAAAATATGTATTTTTCTATTACCACCTGTTCACTTCCATACGATGGGATGTCTTCTGTACTGTCAGAATAATGTCATGAGCTTAGACATAAATCAGTAGAATGTCAGGTTTCCCAATAAGAGCTTAAACCTGTTTTCAAAACCTAACCTCGTATCGTTAGTGTTTTTTATCACTGTTTATTTGAAAAAAATCAGGTCTTCATGCCTTTCGCGTGTGATTGGCGTTCACTTTTTAATCGCGAGACGACGTGGTATTATTGCATGCGTTCCTCCGTGCATCTCTCTCTCTTCTAAGCCCGTCTGTCTTTTAGGTTAACGTAGTGTGTATAATGACATTAATGCTAGTATTTGTATCTAGGTCATTATGCAGTTTGCGTATCTCAAGGTTTTCTAAGAAACACAGTACCAGTTTTATTTTTAGAAACGCGTGTATGATGCTGTAGGCTTTTACTATCGTACGTGGAAGCGTTACAGTTATGCAGACGAAGTAGAAAAAGGGGATCTCTGGTTCAGCCATTATGGCGTTCTACAACACAGGTGTACGCTATTGGGAAAGCACTGGTCATTCACCATTCTTCTTTCTTTCTATTGAATTACTTCGTTAGGCTTTACATTTATTTTCTAATTTATATATGTGGATTAGAATTTTTCACCACAACCCTTTTCGCAAAGTTGGCCCTCGCCTGCAATTCGAGTTTCACTTAGTGCTGCTATGTCAATGTTGTATCTGTGTCGCGAGAGGTTCAGATGTTATTAAAATGACAGATATCCTGGACAAAAAGATGTATCAGATGATACCAGGATAGTGCCAGATAAGAGACTGGTCTTATAAGAAATACCCCCTTCTCTGAAAAGAGCAAGGGTGTATCGACAATCAAAGGTAGGGTCAAGCTGTATAAACCTTCCAGTATGATGATAGTGTTTGTTCCTGAAGGTCTAAGTGCTACCTCTCAAGATCCTCCCTTGAATAATGATTATTATTTTTGTATTGACTCTGCTAGGGGATTAATTAAATATGTAATATATATATATATATATATATATATATATATATATATATATATATATAATATAATAGCCCCTTCAGTCATAACTGACTATGGGAAATAGTATTTGTATCTATATATTTGTATATATATAACCAACATAACCTTAACTCAATTTAAATAATTAAGTAAGACTGATTACATATATTTACAATTTATTGATCCTATACCGTTTCTCTTTTCGGTTAGGAAAATGATAAAGAATTCAAATGTTTTTACAAGATAAAATAAATATACATGGAATGTTCATTTCCACAATAGTTAAAAGTGAGAAAGTTGTATTTCAAATATATCAATTATTTAATTCACATATATTTATCTCTGTCACTGGACTGTAAGGATGGTATTAGTTTCATAAAGTTCTTCGTGAGTCATCACTCAGCTGTTTTTGTGGTTTGTGTTTTAGTTTTTATACAAATTTGCTGGATTGGCTGACCAGTGGAATTATGTTACCACTTATCTCCAAAAAGGAGAAACATCCACTATAGCCAGGATCAGACAATGTCTGGATCTCCCGGCTGGGAACCATAGGTTGTCTTGTTCTAGATATATTGAGAACGTTGTGCACCACAGAGTCTCTCAGAAGTGAATGTCTCGTACAATCTTAGTAGTTGCAGGATAAAACCCTCAGGCAATACACATAAGCTGTAACAGGCTGTCAAAAGGTATCTAGGTCTGCTATGCAGATGCAGTGGCAACGTATTTGTCAGCACACTTTTTGCCGCTCTCTTTTGTATCGCTTAGTATTTCAAAAAGTTGTGGCCCAAATCAACCAAGTTCAAGGACTTTTATACCGCCGCTCCCCCGTATCGGAGAACATGGCCAAAAACCGGTGTTAGGAATCTAAAAACGAGGCATCTTTGTCTGCTTGTTCAATGTGCAAAATTATTAATATTTATTATCTCTTCTGAACCGATTTTGCTCATTTAAAGTTATAATTATATTGTGAATTTATCTCTACCGTTCTATCTAATAGATGTTGAGTTAGCAAAATGCATTTAAATCAATGCAGACTTTAACTAACTAAATTTGGGACTACCCTGATATATAGATGTCAATTTAAACGATTTTTCTCTTTAAATGAACTACTATTCGAGGAAGTCTTTGCACCTACCTCTTAAGTAACATCCCCGTTGTTGAACTATCTATATCTTTCATTTTAAACATCTCTAGTTCTTAAGAAATTAAATAAATTCTTACTATCCTTTACACAGAATGGGCCTCTATGTTAAGCCTAACAGGTTTCATTATACACACTAGAAAAAGGAGCGTTTTCATTGGTTCTTATATCGGTCCGTTTTCCTATAGTATTGCGTGCGGTAAATATGACCATGGTGTAAGACAGACCAAAACACGACAGAGCTTTCCCATTTAAAAGCGTGAACCACTTGGTGAAGCTTTCCTGTCTGTATTTACAATCACGGCATTACCCCAACATGAGGGTCACTCTGCCTTACTGGTATCCTGGTTTCCTGCAGCTGGGTCAATTCAAATAGGCACTACTCAAGAAATGTGCCTCAACCCTCTGCGATCCAGGGATATATACTGTATGTTGTACAAATAAACAGCACAGATGCTGCTGCCTGTCTATTTGCTGATTATCAATAAACATTCACCATTACTCTTCTCTGAGTCTATTCGATGACATGTCCAAATGTGTTAGATGTTCCTCAAGGTTCCAATAGTTATGAGGATGTCATCTATAAAATATGTGATAGCTGAGTAGTGTAAGGGACCCAGTAATTTTCTCATCATCCTGGATAAAACACTCGGAGTATTCTTCAACCCAAAAAGCAATATATGGAACTCATAGTGCTCCTCAGAAGTGCTCACAGCCAGCAATGATCTGAGCTCAGGCTTGACTGGAATCTGGCAATGCCCTTATCTCGATTCACTAGTCACTCTGGTACTGTAATTTCCTGTAATTCAGGTAGAGTCCATTTTTACCAGAGGGGTTCCTCAGCTAACCCACACTGGCGATAATATGATTTGGGGAAATGAAGTTTCCTGCTACAAGAAATCAATTCTCCCGTTTGTATGGCACTATAATATAAATCTCAATCCATGTCCGTGTCAATATTTTAAATGGCTTGTGTATAGGGCCGGCCAGCTACAACCGTTACCTGTACCCTTTCTAATGTAAATGGTACTAGGCTGATGTTGGCTTTGCTGTCAAATTAGCACACACCAATCGTCCGCTATCGATTTTCTTGGGGATTCCCCGTCTTTTTGCTTCCAAAGATGGCCTAGTAACCTCAATGCTATTTTTAGCCAATTCCGAGAATTTCGAGCAACATGGTATAGGCACGGGATGGGTCGTTTCCTTTTTCGGTACGAGGCGGAGAGTTGCCATGTTAACTCGTTTTATGGAAGACGATGTGTGAGAATGTGTCGTCCTACCCACTATGTCTACCTGTTTATGTTTCTTTTCATTTTCAGGTCTATGTTCGTCGCAATGCGTTCTTAGGTCCTGTTGAATTTCTCCATGTGTGGATTTTACCTTGCTACATTGATCACAGCATTTACATACTGAAATATGTCTTCAGCAATACCTGGCCAATAATATTTTACAGATGTCCGTTGACAGGTGGTACCAATTTTTGTATGTCCACCGTCTGGTACAACATGTGCGAGTTCCATAACCGTTTCCCTGTAAGAAGATGGCAGTACTAACTGGCTATGCCCATTGGGTCCTGCTCCAGCTTTCCTGTAAAAAAATAAATCATCCACATACAATTGTCCTTTCTTGGGGGGGGGGGGTTTAAATGGCTGTTTGGCAATTTGCCAAAGCAAAGTTTTAATGTTTTGTCTTTTGCTTTAGCCTTTCTCATCTTTTTAGGATGAATGTTTAGTGGTGTTCCCTCCTCCTTCATAGGGCTTGACCTGGTCTAGAGTGTCGCCATGATCACAGGTTTTATTGGGTTCCCTAAGAAAACATATATCCTTCCTAATGTGACAGCGCCATCTTGAGGTCTGTCGTTCTAGGCGCTGGCCCCAACTGGGCAGTCATATTGTCTATGTGGTTTAGTGCCTTTTGATCACGTTATCTTCAAGCAGATTTATTACAAGGCCATAATAAGCCTACATATTAGTAGTGTTTTTGCTCTAGTTGTGTATATCTGTGTTTTCATGCATTCTGGAGCATAATCGCGTGTGTTATCTGTGTGGCGTAGATTAATGCGCGTAAGCGCGCAGTAAATTGAGTGGTTAGGCCAGGGCTTATAAAAAGGGGTAGCAAGCGGCGAAACCGGTCTATGTTTGAGAGAGCCGCCCAGTGAGAACAGACTAAGGAGACACACAAGAACGAAGCTGTAAATGCCTTGAGCACACAGTCTATGAACACTGACTGGGTGTTCGTTTGATTGTTTGTTGGATTGGTTGTTTGGTGTTCGGTTCTGTTCGGTAGAATTAAATGTTGATCTGCATAAGGCTTTGGGTTGCTTGAATTGTTAAGTCTGCTGCTGAGAGGGTTGCAAGCAACCAATAAATGCAACCCCTGTCAAACGATCCTTTATAAATTTTCTTGGTGCACGGGTCTTGGGTGTGAGTTACCCCTAGCGCCCCTGTCACAAGTGGCGTCGTCGACAGGATTGACAGACAGCACGCAGTGAAGCAACTCTTCAGCAATCAGAGCAGCAACAGCCGAAACAGTAGAACACCCAGTTCAGTGCAAGGCGAGGGACGGGATCATCCAGTTTGTCAAGATTTCTAGTCAACTCTACTAGCAACAAGATGGCGGCACGCAACACACGCGCTGCTAGTAGAACTGATAACGAAGATGTGGCTGAGGTGGATGACCCTGTAGTAGGGCTAAATCGTCAACCAGAACGAGTGCAGTACATCGTGGTACCTACTCACAAGAGAGTGCGGTGCTTTGGGGAGCGCACGGGTCCTACGGCTGAGGAATATGTCAGAGAGGTGAGAGCTGCCTGGAGAGTAGGGATGATGAGTAAAGAGGACCAGGCAGATGTTATTCTTGACAGTGTGACCCCAAGTGTCCGTAGGGAGCTGAGGATTCAGGCTGATGATGATGACCCAGAATCGATGCTACATTCCATTCTTAGGGTGTATGGGGAGCGTCGGAGCATCCCAGAAGTAATGGCCGCGTTCTACTCTACCCGGCAAGGTGCAAGGGAGTCTCTTTGGGAATTCTCCCATCGCATTCACGAGGTGTTTGAAAGTGTTGTAAGGGCACAAAAGCAGAACAACGTCACTCCCTTGGCGCCATCCTTTCTTCGTGACCAGTTTGCTGCTTGTCTGAGAGATGACCTACTAAGAAAGCTTGCAAAGGAAATGATCATCAAGGAGCCTACAGCATCGTTCACGTCGGTGAGGGACTATGCCCTACGGTTTTTTGGAGACTGAGCCCACTTCTGAGGCTGGTGTTGCCAGTGTCGAAGCAGCTTCGGGGGCTGGTGTTGCCAGTGTTGAAGTGGCAAGAACAGAGACTGTGTCAGATACGCATGCATTAAACGCAGAAGTAGAGCGGCTGAGAGCACAGGTGGCTCAATTAGAGGCTAAAATTGATGCGATGTCTCAGGAGCAGGGGAGACGTACCAGGACAGTTCGTTGTTTTAGATGCAGAGAACTAGGCCACGTACAGAATCGATGTCCACAGGCGTTAAACTAGACCCCTCTGCGGCTGGGAGTCAGGTTACAGAAGGGGAGCAGAATGGCTCAAAGATAAAGATGGTTGGTGGTCGACCGGAGTGTGAGGCGCTTATTGCAGGGAAGAAAGTCAAAGGCGGCCAGGGATGTAAGGGTAGCAGGAGGCGACCCAGGGCACCAAGGAAGCCTAGGAAAATAAGATGCTTCAACTGTGGAGACCTTTCGAACCACATGGCAGCCAAGTGTCCCCAGGGCCCGCTTCCTAAGCGATGTTTCCATTGTAGGTCCCCGGACCATTTGATATCGGTTTGCCCATCAAAGAGCGCCCTCTCTAAGCGTACCAACACATCTACATTGCCGTCACAGTGCAAGCCAAGAGATGGCCGTGGCAACTGTCACCATAAGGGCGCCGGGAAAAGTGGTCGGCATTTAGAGGAGGAGACTCATCTAAAACTCGTTGAAGGACACGTTTCCAGGCTACGAGGGGCGCACGTAAGAGCAGAGCCACCGTTGCAGAGTTTTGCAGCAGTCCGGAAAGAGAGATGTGACAAGCTGTCGTGTTCTACTCCACTACAGGTCGGAGAATTGGTGAAGAAGAGAATGCACGACGCTGAGAGATCCGAGATTCGTGATATGTGGTCAGAAGACGAGTACGTTGTAGTTCGTGCTCCCACAATGACAGGGGGTCCATATATCATCCAACGAATGGACAGAGCGAGTCCGAGCATTAGAGTAACCAGCAATGACCTGAGACGAAGTGAAGGAAAAGGTGATCCTCCAGATTTGGAGAATACGACTGAAGCGCCTGATTTAGTGCAGTTGTCGGGACGACAACAAAATCAGGCGGGGAATATGTGACAGCGCCATCTTGAGGTCTGTCGTTCTAGGCGCTGGCCCCAACTGGGCAGTCATATTGTCTATGTGGTTTAGTGCCTTTTGATCACGTTATCTTCAAGCAGATTTATTACAAGGCCATAATAAGCCTACATATTAGTAGTGTTTTTGCTCTAGTTGTGTATATCTGTGTTTTCATGCATTCTGGAGCATAATCGCGTGTGTTATCTGTGTGGCGTAGATTAATGCGCGTAAGCGCGCAGTGAATTGAGTGGTTAGGCCAGGGCTTATAAAAAGGGGTAGCAAGCGGCGAAACCGGTCTATGTTTGAGAGAGCCGCCCAGTGAGAACAGACTAAGAAGACACACAAGAACGAAGCTGTAAATGCCTTGAGCACACAGTCTATGAACACTGACTGGGTGTTCGTTTGATTGTTTGTTGGATTGGTTGTTTGGTGTTCGGTTCTGTTCGGTAGAATTAAATGTTGATCTGCATAAGGCTTTGGGTTGCTTGAATTGTTAAGTCTGCTGCTGAGAGGGTTGCAAGCAACGAATAATTGCAACCCCTGTCAAACGATCCTTTATAAATTTTCTTGGTGCACGGGTCTTGGGTGTGAGTTACCCCTAGCGCCCCTGTCACACTAACACCAGCGGGTAATTAGGATTATCTCACATTGCTGCACTGATCACTTATTCCACGTAACGAGTTTTGACATTTATTCTGGCTACGGGAAGTGTCATTGTGGCTGTTCCCTTTAATTCCCCTTGTATCTCCACTTTTTCTGTGGTATACTGGTCGTGGCGCACCAGGGTTGCACTCACAACTGAGTCAAATTCCAATCCTGAATCATAAAAGGCACTTGATAGTTGTATCATTACACTTTACTTCTTCACAGTTGGGGGATGATGAAGATCTACCGGACTTGCTGTCGGTCCCTTCATGCCCTTTCCCACTGTTATCATGCATGCAGCGTGATATGGAGGGACTTTCCTACCACATTCAATTGTATTGTGGTTGCTCATTTTGCAAATTTTGCACCATTTATCTCCCTGTCTATAGGGTTTCTTATCCTGTCTCTGAGTGTTCCTGTCTCTTTGGTCATATTTAGGTTTGTCATAACCTTGTCGGTATCTAGGGTGTTGGTCCCTATTATCATATTCATCCTGGTTTTGTCGGGCTCTATTACTATCTCCTTGTTCCTTCTTAATTCCTGCTATCTCTTTCTGGGCTGCCTAATATCTTTCAGCAACTGTTAAAATATCCCCCAGTCGTTCTGCACCGTGATCCATAAGAAATTTTCTCATGTCTGGAGGTACAGACTCTCACTTGCTCCATCATGACCGTTTCTTTTAGGTCTTGGCATTTTCCAAGAATAGTCCACTTCTCCAAGTAGGTTTCTAATCTTGCAGAGAACTGGTGGTAAGTTTCTCCAGAAAGTAGCTTAGCAGTCCTAAATTTCTTCCTATAAAATTCTGAGTTCTTTTCTTAGCGAACTAGCAATGCCTGTTTCAAAATTTCATAATCTTCTTGGTCCTCTTTGGCAAGTTTTTCAAAAACTTCATACGAAGCTCCGCTTAGCCCTTGTGATAGCCTAAGGCTCCATTTCTCTTTCTCTAGGCCATAGTTCGTAGCTAATTTCTCGTACCTACTCAAATAAGACTCAATCTCATCACATTTCTCCACAAATGGATCCAAGTGAAAATTCATGGCTCCATTTGAGGTACCATGACTTGCACTAGCATCAGATATAGTTGGGATACTTCCATTTCCTGTGACCTGTCCTTGAAATTCAAGCTCTTTCAGTCTCAACTCATGTTCCCTTTGCAATCTCTTTTCTTCTTTTTCACCCTTAATTTGTAATTTCTTTTTTTCAGCCTCCATTTGTAATCTTTTTGTTTCAGCTTCCCTATCAGATTCTAGTTTCCTAGCCTCCCTATCAGCTTCTAGTTGTAATCTTTTAGTTTCCACTTCTAATTGTAATCTTCTTTCAGTTTCCAATTTCCTATCTTCTCTTTCTATATATTAGTCACACTCAGTAGTAACATATTGAATAAGAGACTGGTCTTATAAGAAATACCCCCTTCTCTGAAAAGAGCAAGGATGTATCGACAATCAAAGGTAGGGTCAAGCTGTATAAACCTTCCAGTATCATGGTAGTGTTTGTTCCTGAAGGTCTAAGTGCTACCTCTCAAGATTCTCCCTTGAATAATGATTATTATTTTTGTATTGACTCTGCTAGGGGATTAATTAAATATGTAATAAATATATATAACCAACAGAACTTTAACTCAATTTAAATAATTAAGTAAGACTGATTACATATATACTACTCGTCAAAAGTCAAGGGCCACTGTTGACTCCGTTTTATGGTTGAGTACAGTCTACACAGGTGAAGAGGTAGCTCAAAACGCGAATGGTTAAAATGAACGAATGTCAACAATATTCTTCAAACGAACTTCAACAAGTAGTGTTGAACTGGGTGAACTGGGCAAGTACAGGCAGTACATAAGTCGGTGATTACTGTACATATATTTTATTGACGTGACACCAACGAAGTGGAACAAGACAATCATAGTTACAGATGCGAAGATCATACGTCGAAATGTTAATATCACTGTTAATAGTTGTTGTAGATTCTCTAACAGTTAAGTTCTCTTATATTCCAGTGACTAAGGATCACTTCCATTACCATATAACAGACATGGTATTAACGTCCGTTGACCTTCTCCCAAGGACGTTTATTAAGGCAAACGGATTCATTCTCACGGAGCAATAATTTATATCATACTTGTAAGCATCCCAGACTTTCTCCATAAAATTCTTAGATAGCATATCCAATCCAAACAAAGGCAGATATAACAATACAACCAGGTTAGAGTTTCATCTTGGCTAACCTCTCGGTATCCATGCCACGACTTTGGCATAGGAAAAACGGCATATTAAACATGTGAAGTATATATATATATTCATTAACTTGATTCCTTATATGTATTCTCCCTTTACGAAAAGATTCCAAAGGCTATCGACTCCGTGTGTCCAATTCTAGGAATGTCATCTGCGATGAATTCCCGCTAGACCCTTAATAGGAGCGGCCTGATACTTTAATTTACATAATTAAACTTGCCATAAGAAATGGGGCGACACTTACTTCATACTTCCACTATTGGCTTCGCCATGAAGACCAATAGATACGAATACAACTGATGGCTTCTTCAAATTTGCCAGGAATCAAAGAATAACACTGCGGACATAAATGTCGTCCGAGCTGCCCCTTTCATGACGTCACAATCCCCTCAACTAGGTTACCCGTGCGTTTAAAACTACTCACACTGCATTGTGCACGTCAGTGCGTGAATCAATCGAACGCATAAATAATATAACTTTATTGAGACTGGTGCGTACATTTGGCAGGACCGAAGACTACCCCCTTAGGTAATAAATGTACGTAACAGCTCCCTTATTACCTCCCCTTAAAAAAAATTAATCCCATTAATTTTTTTCGAACTAATTACTCGAGAGAGGTGAGTCAAAAACTACAACAAGATATGAAATGCATAAAGTTATATCATATTAAGAAAAGAAAATTTAAAATAAATCAATATAACTAAATGACAGTATGCATTAAAGCACACATCCACCATCGACCTACTTTGGAACGATGTGGTAATATTCGAAGTAAAACAAGTTGAAAAGAAAATGAAAATGAAAAACCAACAAAAAAGATGATAATAAAATTCAACTAAGTTTTCTAAAAAAAATTCGAAACATATGATTTCAAAAATGAAAATGAACAGCAACATTGATGATAATCAATGATAAGAGAATCAATAGAACAGAAAAAATGAAAATTCAATAATTTATTTTAAGTAATTCTAATTTCAATCATTGTGAATATTCGTTTAGAACTATTTAGAGTCGACAAGAATATGTTCCCAATGTTCCATGCACGAAATAAGTTTCCGAACACGATATGTAGTGTAATATGTTCCATAACACTAATGAATGTCTATTTGTCGCTTTTAACAATGTTCTCATAAAAAAAAAAAATTTTACTGTAATATCACTGTTCCCGTTCTAACAAAACGTTACTACACAAGAAGTAATGTTATAATCCATACGTAAGTATACTCTGAAAGTTATATTTATACGAATACTGCAGAACTATACACAGTCTTTACAGATGTACAATCAGTGACCATGTACAAAGTTATTCATGTTTCAGTGAGGATGTTTCACCATCTGGAAGTGGTTTAGTTTCAACACGTTCACTAGGGCATCTTGACAGACAGTCTGCGAACACATTCTGTACTCCAGGAATAGCTCGTATCTCAAAATGGAACGGTTGAAGCGCTATAGCGTAACGCGCTGACTTTGATGACTTAACATTCCCTGTGTTCAGTGTTGTAAGAGCTTTCTGGTCGGATTCCACCACAAAGTGTGATCCGAGGAGATAACGATCCAGTTTTGTGATTGCCCAAACAAGAGCGAGTAGCTCTTTATCCAGAACGGAATATTTCATCTCGCTCGTCGTAAGCTTTCTGGATACGTACATAACCGGAAATAAGGTGCCTCCGTATTCCTGCATCAAAACTGCCGCAATAGCGTAGGAGGAAGCATCACTGCGAAGAACAAAGGTGAGATCTTTGTTAGGCAACCTTAAAAAAGGCTTATTTGAAAAAAAATGTTTTATATAGTCTAAAGCCGCTTGGTGATCCTGCGACCACTTTATTACATTAGATGTGCCCTTTTTAAGTAACGAAGAAAAAGGTGCAGTTATAGTAGACAAATGAGGGATGAATTTAGAATAGAACTGTATTAGTCCTAATAGTGACCTCACTTGTTTTTTTGTCTTAGGTGCTGAGATGTTTACAATTTTAGAGACGTTACTGTCTTCTGTATACATTAAACCGCGACCTATACGGTGACCAAGAAAGGAGATGTCATGAAAACCGACAAAAGCCTTTGAAGGTTTTGCTGTTAAGTTATAATCTCGTAAGGTAGAAAGTAAAGATTTTAAACCCTGAATATGTTCATCCCAAGAGTCACTGAAAAGACAGATGTCATCTATATAAGTAATGACATCGGGACGATGAGACAATATGCGGCGCATCATGCGTACAAAAGTAGCTGGCGCATTCATTAGACCGAATGGCATAAAATTCCATTGAAAAAGACCCCGTGGTGTCGAGAAAGCGGTGAATGGCTTTGCTTTAGGAGTTAGTGGCACTTGCCAATAACCCTTTGAAAGGTCAAATTTCGAAAAGAATGTGGCATGAGATAATTTCTCCAATAAGTCGTCTAAAAGAGGTAATGGTTCCGCATCGAATTTTGTAACTTTGTTTAATTTCCTGTAATCTACGCAAAGACGTATATTATTGTCCTTCTTCCTAATGATTACCATAGAAGAAGAATATGGTGATGAAGATGGTTCAATTATATTTAATTGAAGCATCTCATTCAATTCCTTATCAACCTTATCACGAAAATGTAAAGGGATAGGATATGGGCGAACTCGAATAGGTGTATCGTCAGTCAGAATAATGTCATGTTGGATGACTGACGTATGACCTGGGATGTCAGTAAGGACATCCTCATACGTGTGTAGAATATTAGAGACTTGCTGACGTTGATCAGCCGAAAGAGTAGATGAGATAGTAACATCATTCCATTTCTCAGTGGAATGGAGTGGTACAACTGGTATTGGTAGTTGTACATCATCGAAAGAAGATTCTTCTTCTTGGATGACTGACAAACTAGAATAGTGTTGAATAGGAGGTGTAGGATCGTCAGTTGCTTGAAACACTGACTGTAGATAATCAGGACGTGAGTAATACTCCTTCAACATATTAATGTGGAAGGTTTTATGTTTGCCATTAACTTTAATGATGTAGTCGACATCGGATATTCTAGAGATGATCCTGAAAGGACCTCTCCAGGTAATTAAAAGACGATTGTTATGCGTAGGTAGTAAGACAAAAGCTTCATCACCAGGTATGAGCTGGCGAAGACGTCTATACTTGTTTGCAAATAGACGAGCTTTTTCTTTGGCTTGTTCGGATGATGCAGTAGCTAGTCTACAAGCATCTATGATTCTCTTTCTCAGAGAGATCACATACTCATAAGAGGATTGAGTTTCCTCTTCAATATTCTCGTCAACCAATAAGTCGTGGATTAACGACATCGGACCGCGTGGTTGCATGCCAAAAACAAGCTGGAATGGAGAAAACTCCGTAGCTTGATTTTGTACCTCGCGATACGCAAAGAGACAAGCGGGTAGGACCCGATCCCAGTCTTGGGGATGGTCTTGAGTCATCTTACCCAACAACTGCTTGAGTGTCCTATTGAGACGCTCAATTAACCCATTTGACATCGGATGATAAATAGAACTAAGAGATCTGTCTATACCTAATGTCTTCATAACTTAAGACATGGATTCAGAAATGAACTGAACCCCATGATCCGACAAGATTTTCCGTGGAAAACCAATGCGTGAGAAGATTAACATCAATGCCTCTGCTACACTGGCAGATGAAGTGTTTTTGAGAGGGATGGCCTCAGGCCAACGAGTGCACATATCAATGCACGTAAGGATATGAGTATGCCCTCTAGCAGATGGTAGCATAGGACCAATAATATCTATAGCCATTTTATCAAATGGTATAATCGGGATGTCCGCAGCTTGAATAGGAGCCGCATGAAATGGAACCCGTACCTTAACTTCTTGACATATCAAACAGGACCGACAATAGAGAGTAACATCTCTATGAACGCCTGGCCAGTAGAATGCAGAAAGCACTCTGGATTTGGTACGCGAAAAACCCATATGGCCCGCACATTGCGAGTCATGAGCATGCCGTAATATCCGAGATCTCATACAGGATGGGACTAGAATCTGAGAACATAAGGATGAATCCTTTTCCCGTATTACTCTAACCAAAATCCCATTTTTAAGTATAAAATCATGTCTAGATTTTGCAAGTTTGTTGCTGGTATTCTTTTTGTTCACATACTGAAAAATTTTTTTTAATGAATCATTATTTTTTTGTAATGTTGCAAACAACTCCCGTGAAATAGGAGCATCATCATCACAAGTGGTATGAACTGTAGGTTCAATAGGCGTATCATGCGACATATTAGTAGCTTGCGCTCTAGTCACTACTGCATTTGCAGTTTGAATATGTCGCTCTTCCCATTCAGCAATTTGCTGAGGTGTACACTCTTTAATACCATGTATGCGACCAAGTATT
>JAMPIV010008896.1:0-32060 GCA_024509875.1 Oreohelix idahoensis | reverse complement strand
GTAGACCAGAAGTCGAAGATCCTGCTAACTGGAGAGCAAACAGTAGCGCAGAGGGCAAAGATCCTAACTGGACAGCAAACTGTTGAAGAGTCTAAGATCCTGCTAACTGGATAGCAAACAGTAGCCCAGCGGTCGAAGATCCTGCTAACTAGACAGCACACAGCAGCCCAGAGGTCGAAGATCTTCTAACTGGACAGCAAACAGTAGCCCAGAGGTCGAAGATCCTGCTAATTGGACAGGAAACAGACCAGTGGTCGAAGATCCTGCTAACTGGGCAGCAAAGAGTAGCCCAGAGGTGGAAGATCCTGCCAACTGGACAGCAAACAGTAGACCAGAGGATGAAGATCCTGCTAACTGGACAGCAAACAATAGCCCAGATTTCAAAGATCCTGCATACTGGACAGCAAATTGTACACAGGTTGAAGATCGTGCTAATTGGAATGCAAACTGTAGACCAGAAGTGAAAGATCCTGCTAAGTAGACAGCAAACAGTAGCATAGAGGGCAGAGATCCTGCTAACTGGACAGCAAACTGTAGATCAGATGTGGAAGATCCTGCTAAGTGAACAGCAAACAGCACAGAGGTGGAAGATCCTGCTAACTGGACAGTAAACTGTAAGATCAGATGTGGAAGATCCTGCTAAGTGAACAGCAAACAGCACAGAGGTGGAAGATCCTGCTAATTGGAATGCAAACAGTAGAACAGAAGTGGAATATCTTGCTAACTGGACAGGAAAAAGTAGATCAGAGTCTCTGAAGGATCCTGCTAAAATCTGGACAGCAAAAAATGTCAAACTAGCCCCATTGGTCAATGAAGATCCTGCTACAGCTGGGAGGGCAATCACAGCTAGAAGCAGAGGTCGAAGAATGAGAGAAGATCCTGCTAAGTGAACAGCAAACAGCACAGAGGTGGAAGATCCTGCTAACTGGACAGCAAACAGTAGCCCAGAGGTGGAAGATCCTGCCAACTGGACAGCAAACAGTAGACCAGAGGATGAAGATCCTGCTAACTGGACAGCAAACAATAGCCCAGATTTCAAAGATCCTGCATACTGGACAGCAAATTGTACACAGGTTGAAGATCGTGCTAATTGGAATGCAAACTGTAGACCAGAAGTGAAAGATCCTGCTAAGTAGACAGCAAACAGTAGCATAGAGGGCAGAGATCCTGCTAACTGGACAGCAAACTGTAGATCAGATGTGGAAGATCCTGCTAAGTGAACAGCAAACAGCACAGAGGTGGAAGATCCTGCTAACTGGACAGTAAACTGTAAGATCAGATGTGGAAGATCCTGCTAAGTGAACAGCAAACAGCACAGAGATCCTGCTAATTGGAATGCAAACTGTAGAACAGAAGTGGAATATCTTGCTAAATGGACAGTAAAAAGTAGATCAGAGGTGAAAGATCCTGCTAACTGGACAGCAAAAAGTAGCCCAGAGATCGAAGATCCTGCTAACTTGACAGTGAACAGTAGCCCAGAGGTCGAAAATCCATCTAACTGGTCAGCAAATCGCCCAGAGGCTGAAGATCCTGCCAATTGGAAAGCACACTGTAGACCAGAAGTCGAAGATCCTGCTAACTGGAGAGCAAACAGTAGCGCAGAGGGCAAAGATCCTGCTAACTGGAAAGCAAACAGCCCAGAGCTGGAAGATCGTGCTAACTGGACAGCAAACTGTTGAAGAGAAGTCTAAGATCCTGCTAACTGGATAGCAAACAGTAGCCCAGCGGTCGAAGATCCTGCTAACTAGACAGCACACAGCAGCCCAGAGGTCGAAGATCTTCTAACTGGACAGCAAACAGTAGCCCAGAGGTCGAAGATCCTGCTAATTGGACAGGAAACAGACCAGTGGTCGAAGATCCTGCTAACTGGGCAGCAAAGAGTAGCCCAGAGGTGGAAGATCCTGCCAACTGGACAGCAAACAGTAGACTAGAGGTCGAAGATCCAGTTAAATGGACAGCAAACAGTAGACCAGAGGTCGAAGATCCTGCTAACTGGACAGCAAACAATAGCCCAGATTTCAAAGATCCTGCATACTGGACAGCAAATTGTACACAGGTTGAAGATCGTGCTAATTGGAATGCAAACTGTAGACCAGAAGTGAAAGATCCTGCTAAGTAGACAGCAAACAGTAGCATAGAGGGCAGAGATCCTGCTAACTGGACAGCAAACTGTAGATCAGATGTGGAAGATCCTGCTAAGTGAACAGCAAACAGCACAGAGGTGGAAGATCCTGCTAACTGGACAGCAAACTGTAGATCAGATGTGGAAGATCCTGCTAAGTGAACAGCAAACAGCACAGAGGTGGAAGATCCTGCTAACTGGACAGCAAACAGTAGACCAGAGGTCGAAGATCCATGAAGATCCTGCTAACTGGACAGCAAACAATAGCCCAGGAGATCGAAGATCCTGCTAACTTAAACAGCAAACAGTAGCCCAGAGGGAGAAATCCTGCTAACTGGACAGCAAACAGTAGACCAGAGGTCGAAGATCCTGCTAACTGGACAGCAAAACACAGTAGACTGCATGTGGAGAAATAACGAAGATCCTGCTAACTGGACAGCAAACAATAGCCCAGATTTCAAAGATCCTGCATACTGGACAGCAAATTGTACACAGTTGAAGATCGTGCTAATTGGAATGCAAACTGTAGACCAGAAGTGAAAGATCCTGCTAAGTAGACAGCAAACAGTAGCATAGAGGGCAGAGATCCTGCTAATTGGAATGCAAACTGTAGATCAGATGTGGAAGATCCTGCTAAGTGAACAGCAAACAGCACAGAGGTGGAAGATCCTGCTAACTGTACAGTAAACTGTAAGATCAGATGTGGAAGATCCTGCTAAGTGAACAGCAAACAGCACAGAGGTGGAAGATCCTGCTAATTGGAATGCAAACTGTAGAACAGAAGTGGAATATCTTGCTAACTGGACAGTAAAAAGTAGATCAGAGGTGGAAGATCCTGCTAACTGGACAGCAAAGAGTAGCCCAGAGATCGAAGATCCTGCTAACTTGACAGTGAACAGTAGCCCAGAGGTCGAAGATCCATCTAACTGGTCAGCAAATCGCCCAGAGGCTGAAGATCCTGCTAATTGGAAAGCACACTGTAGACCAGAAGTCGAAGATCCTGCTAACTGGAGAGCAAACAGTAGCGCAGAGGGCAAAGATCCTGCTAACTGGAAAGCAAACAGCCCAGAGCTGGAAGATCGTGCTAACTGGACAGCAAACTGTTGAAGAGAAGTCTAAGATCCTGCTAAATGGATAGCAAACAGTAGCCCAGCGGTCGAAGATCCTGCTAACTAGACAGCACACAGCAGCCCAGAGGTCGAAGATCTTCTAACTGGACAGCAAACAGTAGCCCAGAGGTCGAAGATCCTGCTAATTGGACAGGAAACAGACCAGTGGTCGAAGATCCTGCTAACTGGACAGCAAACAGTAGCCCAGAGGTCGAAGATCCTGCTAACTGGGCAGCAAAAAGTAGCCCAGAGGTGGAAGATCCTGCTAACTGGACAGCAAACAGTAGACCAGAGGTCGAAGATCCTGCTAACTGGACAGCAAACAATAGCCCAGATTTCAAAGATCCTGCATACTGGACAGCAAATTGTACACAGGTTGAAGATCGTGCTAATTGGAATGCAAACTGTAGACCAGAAGTGAAAGATCCTGCTAAGTAGACAGCAAACAGTAGCATAGAGGGCAGAGATCCTGCTAACTGGACAGCAAACTGTAGATCAGATGTGGAAGATCCTGCTAACTAACTGGACAGTAAACTGTAAGATCAGATGTGGAAGATCCTGCTAAGTGAACAGCAAACAGCACAGAGGTGGAAGATCCTGCTAATTGGAATGCAAACTGTAGAACAGAAGTGGAATATCTTGCTAACTGGACAGTAAAAAGTAGATCAGAGGTGGAAGATCCTGCTAACTGGACAGCAAACAGTAGCCCAGAGATCGAAGATCCTGCTAACTTGACAGTGAACAGTAGCCCAGAGGTCGAAGATCCATCTAACTGGTCAGCAAATCGCCCAGAGGCTGAAGATCCTGCTAATTGGAAAGCACACTGTAGACCAGAAGTCGAAGATCCTGCTAACTGGAGAGCAAACAGCCCAGAGCTGGAAGATCGTGCTAACTGGACAGCAAACTGTTGAAGAGAAGTCTAAGATCCTGCTAACTGGATAGCAAACAGTAGCCCAGCATTCGAAGATCCTGCTAACTAGACAGCACACAGCAGCCCAGAGGTCGAAGATCTTCTAACTGGACAGCAAACAGTAGCCCAGAGGTCGAAGATCCTGCTAATTGGACAGGAAACAGACCAGTGGTCGAAGATCCTGCTAACTGGGCAGCAAAAAGTAGCCCAGAGGTGGAAGATCCTGCTAACTGGACAGCAAACAGTAGACCAGAGGTCGAAGATCCTGCTAACTGGACAGCAAACAATAGCCCAGATTTCAAAGATCCTGCATACTGGACAGCAAAGTGTACACAGGTTGAAGATCGTGCTAATTGGAATGCAAACTGTAGACCAGAAGTGAAAGATCCTGCTAAGTAGACAGCAAACAGTAGCATAGAGGGCAGAGATCCTGCTAACTGGACAGCAAACTGTAGATCAGATGTGGAAGATCCTGCTAAGTGAACAGCAAACAGCACAGAGGTGGAAGATCCTGCTAACTGGACAGTAAACTGTAAGATCAGATGTGGAAGATCCTGCTAAGTGAACAGCAAACAGCACAGAGGTGGAAGATCCTGCTAATTGGAATGCAAACTGTAGAACAGAAGTGGAATATCTTGCTAACTGGACAGTAAAAAGTAGATCAGAGGTGGAAGATCCTGCTAACTGGACAGCAAACAGTAGCCCAGAGATCGAAGATCCTGCTAACTTGTCAGTGAACAGCATCCCAGAGGTCGAAGTTCCATCCAACTGGTCAGCAAATCGCCCAGAGGCTGAAGATACTGCTAATTGGAAAGCACACTGTAGACCAGAAGTCGAAGATCCTGCTAACTGGAGAGCAAACAGTAGCGCAGAGGGCAAAGATCCTGCTAACTGGAAAGCAAACAGCCCAGAGCTGGAAGATCGTGCTAACTGGACATCAACCTGTTGAAGAGAAGTCTAAGATCCTGCTAACTGGATAGCAAACAGTAGCCCAGCGTTCGAAGATCCTGCTAACTAGACAGCACACAGCAGCCCAGAGGTCGAAGATCTTCTAACTGGACAGCAAACAGTAGCCCAGAGGTCGAAGATCCTGCTAATTGGACAGAAAACAGACCAGTGGTCGAAGATCCTGCTAACTGGACAGCAAACAGTAGACCAGAGGTCAAAGATCCTGCTAACTGGACAGCAAACAGTAGACCAGAGGTCAAGCAGTAGACCAGAGGTCGAAGATCCTGCTAACTGGACAGCAAACAATAGCCCAGATTTCAAAGATCCTGCATACTGGACAGCAAATTGTACACAGGTTGAAGATCGTGCTAATTGGAATGCAAACTGTAGACCAGAAGTGAAAGATCCTGCTAAGTAGACAGCAAACAGTAGCATAGAGGGCAGGATCCTGCTAACTGGACAGCAACTGTAGATCAGATGTGGTCAAGAAGATCCTGCTAAGTGAACAGCAAAACATCACCCAGTGGTGGAAGATCCTGCTAACTGGACAAGTAAACTGTAACCAGCCCCAATCTGGAAGATGCTAACGCCCAGACCAGAGGTTGAAATATCCTGAAAAATCCAGCAAACAATCTATACACAGAGGTGGAAGATCCTGCTAACTGGGACAGCAAAAACAGTAGACCCAGAAAGTGGAAGATCCTGTAAACTGGTCAGCAAAAAGTAATCAGAGGCAAGATCCTGCTTTGCTGGATTAGCAACACAGTAGCCAACAGGAGCTTATAAATGGAAGATCTGCTAACTGGAAGCAAACATACATTTGATCCAGAAGTGGACTGGCAGATCTGCTAACTGGACAGCAAACTGTAAACCTAGAAAGAAGTAAGATCCCTAACTGAACAGCAAACATTAGCCCAAGAGTCTCGAAAGCATGAACTGGACAGGGCAAACAGTAGACCCAGATGTAACAAGATCCTGCTAACTGGACATGTCAAACATCCCCATACGTGCCACAGAGGTGGAAGATCCTGCTAATGGACAGCAAACAGTAGCTGACAATGATGAAGATCCTGCTAAACTGGAAAGCAAACTGTGCACAGTAGACCAGAGTCGAAGACCTGCTAACTGGAAAACAGCAAACAGAATAGCACAAGAGGTCGAAAGAATCCTGCTAACTTAACAAAACTGAAGAAACACAGATAGAAATCAGACTAATGGAAAGCAATTCAGTTTCCCGTAGACCAGACCATCTAACGCAGATCTTGGTAACTGGGGGGGACAGCAAAAGAGTAGGCAGAGGTTCGAAATGAGACAGATCCTGCTAACTGGACAGCAAAACAGTAAACAGTAGAAAAGATCCCTACCCGCTAACTCTTGCACAGCTGAGCACAGAGCAGTGGAAGATCCTGCTCATCTGCGACCGAGCCAAAAACACTGCTAGATTACAGGAAAAAGCATCCTTGCTAATTGGACAGCAACAGTTTTAGGACAGAGTTTCCTCCGCAGGATCCTGCTAAATGTGAAAGCAAACAAATAGCCGCAGAAGGCACATAAGCATCCTTGCCAACTGCCCAGATCTCGCCTGTAGAGCAGGTCAAGCATCCTTGCTAACCTGACAGCAAAAAGTATCCGCTGGCGTTCAGCGACAGCAAACCGCTTTGATCTAATAGGCAGGCACAAAGACAGCCCAGGGCTGGAAGGATCGGTGGGCTAATTGGACAGGGGCAAACTGTATGAATGTAGAGGCGGAAGTGGAAGATCCTGGTAGACCAAACTGTAGACCAGCAAACAAGAAGCCCAAGGGAGATCTTGCTAACTGGGGGGTGACAGAAACAAAGGCAAGCTGGAAAGTGTCCCCAACTGGACAGAAACACAGCCAGACCCAGCATGTGTTAAATTCCCTTCTTGCGAGTTAACTGGACAGTCTGCAATTAGAGTTTCCTCTGGAGGCACAGTTTCTGCTCTCACGGCACAGCAAATCCAGTCCCCAGCCAACTAACCTGCAAACATGGACACCAACAAACAGTGAGTTAGGTCGAGCCTGCAAGAACAGCGGAATACAGGCAGAGGTATTTCCTCGGTAGGATCTGTGCTAATGGTACAGAAATTTAGTACCAGAGAAGGTCGATATGAGATCTGCTATGGTGCAGCAAGACAGATTTCAGCCCAAAGAATGTGCAAAGTATTCTGCTAATGGACAGCAAAACAGTAGATCCGCATTGGTTCGAAATATCCTGCTAACTGGACAGCAAACAAGATAGCATAGAGGTCAGAAGATCCTGCTAAGTGGGGCCACAGCAAACTGGAACAGATAAAATCTGCTAAGATCTAAATTACTGCTAACGGATGCAGCAACAAACTGTAGACCAGAAGTACTCGAAATCCCTGCTAAAGACGACAGCAAACATCAGTAGCATAATAGAGGGTATCCTGCTAACCCGTGGACAGTCAAACTGTAATAATGATATTGGAAGATCCTGCTATAGAAGCGTGGTCAATCAAGAAACAGCAAGAACAGGTGGTAAGATTCCTGCTAACTGGTGGTGACAGAGGTAAACAGCCAAAATCGAGATGGGGAAGATCCTGCTAACGAGTGAATACAGGTCATAGGGAACCAGAGTGATAAGTTGCAAGATGCCAGCAGCTTAAACTTTGGAATGCAAAGGTAGCCCCGAACAGCTAACCCCCCAGTATCTGCTAATTCTTAAACAGTGCAAAAGGTACTGCCAAAGTAGTTCAGAGGTGGGAAGATCCTTAGAGCTAAGCTGTGGGACAGCAAAAAGTAGCCCAGAGGTTCGCCCGAGAAGTTCGATTCCTGCTAAAACCTTGAAATAGCAAACAGTAAAGTGGTCGAAGAGTCCATCAACTGGACAGAAAAGTAGACGCCAGAGGTCGAAGATCCTGCTAATTGGAAGCAGCACACTGTAGACCAGAGGTGGAAGAGATTCTGCTAACTGGACAGCAAAACAGTTAAAAGCGCCCAGGTGGATCACAAGATCCTGCTAAACTGGGACAGGAATAAACGTCCGGCTAGCAAATTGGGAAGATCCTGCTTAAACTAGACAGCAAAGTAGTAGAAGGGGAGAGGTCATAGATCCTGGGTATGGAATGCAATAGCAAACAGTTAGACAGATATCGAAGATCCTGCTAAGGTACCAGCAAACACTTAGACCCATGGAACCTCTGGTGCAGTGCCTGTAACAGGCGTAGAATCAGCAGAGGGGTCCGAAGATCCAATGAGCTAAACATGGACAAGAACCCAAACAGATAGCCGAAGATCCTGCTAACTGGAGAGCAAACAGTAGCGCAGAGGGCAAAGATACTGCTAACTGGAAAGCAAACAGCCCAGAGCTGGAAGATCGTGCTAACTGGACAGCAAACTGTTGAAGAGAAGTCTAAGATCCTGCTAACTGGATAGCAAACAGTAGCCCAGCGGTCGAAGATCCTGCTAACTTAGACCGCATACAGCAGCCCAGAGGTCGAAGATCTTCTAACTGGACAGCAAACAGTAGCCCAGAGGTCGAAGATCCCTCTAATTGGACAGGAAACAGACCAGTGGTCGAAGATCCTGCTAACTGGGCAGCAAAGAGTAGCCCAGAGGTGGAAGATCCTGCTAACTGGACAGCAAACAGTAGACCAGAGGTCGAAGATCCTGCTAAATGGACAGCAAACAGTAGACCAGAGGATGAAGATCCTGCTAACTGGACAGCAAACAATAGCACAGATTTCAAAGATCCTGCATACTGGACAGCAAACTTGTTACACAGAAGTGAAAGATCGTGCTAATTGGAAGCAAAACTGTAGAAGAGGAAGTGAAAGATCCTGCTAAGTAGACAGCAAACAGTAGCATAGAGGGCAGAGATCCTGCTAACTGGACAGCAAACTGTAGATCAGATGTGGAAGATCCTGCTAAGTGAACAGCAAACAGCACAGAGGTGGAAGATCCTGCTAACTGTACAGTAAACTGTAAGATCAGATGTGGAAGATCCTGCTAAGTGAACAGCAAACAGAACAGAGGTGGAAGATCCTGCTAATTGGAATGCAAACTGTAGAACAGAAGTGGAATATCTTGCTAACTGGACAGTAAAAAGTAGATCAGAGGTGGAAGATCCTGCTAACTGGACAGCAAACAGTAGCCCAGAGATCGAAGATCCTGCTAACTTGACAGTGAACAGTAGCCCAGAGGTCGAAGATCCATCTAACTGGTCAGCAAATCGCCCAGAGGCTGAAGATCCTGCTAATTGGAAAGCACACTGTAGACCAGAAGTCGAAGATCCTGCTAACTGGAGAGCAAACAGTAGCGCAGAGGGCGTAGATCCTGCTAACTGGACAGCAAAATGTACAAGAGCAGAAGCTGGAAGATCGTGCTAACAGTGGACAGGAAACATTGAACGCCAGAAGTCTGAAGATCCTGCTAATTGGACCATGGGGAATATTGCAAACAGTAGCCCAGCGAAGTCGAAGATCCCGCCTAACTATAGGACAGCAAGGGAGCCATCAGAGGTCAAGATCTTCCTAAGGGACAGCAAAAGGTCAGCACCATAGAGGGGGACCCCCCCACGACATGGACATTCAACTGGATAATAAGCTAACCAACCAAGGTAGCGAAGAACCTGCCTAATTGGACAGGGAAACAGGACCCAGAGGTCGAAGATCCATGCTAATTGGACCAGTATGCAAAGTGAAGAGATCAGAGGCTGGTAAGATCTGTGACTAACCCTGGAGCAGAAAACTAAAGACAGAGGTGAAATCCCTGCTAACCAGCGACAGGTCCTCGCAGAAGTCGAAGATCCTGTAACTGGACAGCAAATATAGCCCAGAGGTTCAAGATCCTAATCCATGGACAGCAAACAGTCAGTAGCACAGGTCGAAGATCCGGTCTAAAACAGGAAAGCAAACTGTAGTACCAGAGTGCAAGATCCTGCTAAAGACAGCAAACAGTAGCAATGGCAAGATCCTGGCAGAACAGGACAGCAGGCTCATGACACACGATAGGATCAGAAGTCAACGACTGGATGCAGCAAAAAACAGTAGTAGACTAGCAGTAAGATCCTGCTAAGTGGACAGCAAACAGAAGCACAGAGGTGGAAGATCCTGCTAATGACTGGACAGCAAACTGTAGATCAGAGTGTGGAAGATCCTGCTAAAACAGCAGGAACAGCAAACAGGTCACCCAAAGATCCTGCCGGGATAATTGGAATGCAAAAACCTGTAGACAACAGAAGTGGAAAATATCATTGCTAACATATCTGGACAGTAAAAAGTAGATCACAGGTGGAAGATCCTGCTAGCTGGACAGCAAACAGTAGCCCAGAGGTCGAAGATCCTGCTGACTAACCGTTTGGACAGCAAGGACAGTAGCCCAGAGGTCGAAGATCTGCTGGCTAACTGGTCAGAAATCAGCTAAGATAAGATGAACAGATCCTTCAACTAGCTTACTACGGATCTAAGCCAACAGTAGACAACATACAGAGGTCGAAGCATGTCCAACGCTCAAGTTCTGAAGTGGCAGACAGCAATGCCTGTAGACCAGAGAATCGAAGATCCTGCTAACACACGGACAGCAAATTGACAGTAGACAGAGGTCAAGATCCTGCTAACTGGGGGCAGCAAACATGTAGCCAGATTTGTGTAAAGATCCTGCTAACTGAGACAGCAAACAGTAGCCAGGTTCGAAAGATCCATGCTAAATGGAAGCAAACTGTAGACTCAAATCCGAACGTCGAAAGATCCTGCTAAACGACAGCAAACAGTTGAGCCAGAGGGCTAAAGATCCTGCTAACTGGACAGCAAACAGTAATCAGCATGGTAGAGAGTCAGAAGATCCCTGCTAACTGTAGATGAACAGATCCTGCACAAGTGATACACCAAACAGTACAAATGCAGGTGGAAGATCCTGCTAACTTGACAGTAAACTGTAAGATCAGATGTGGAAGATCCTGCTAAGTGAACAGCAAACAGCACAGAGGTGGAAGATCCTGCTAATTGGAATGCAAACTGTAGAACAGAAGTGGAATATCTTGCTAACTGGACAGTAAAAAGTAGATCAGAGGTGAAAGATCCTGCTAACTGGACAGCAAACAGTAGCCCAGAGATCGAAGATCCTGCTAACTTGACAGTGAACAGTAGCCCAGAGGTCGAAGATCCATCTAACTGGTCAGCAAATCGCCAGAGGCTGAAGATCCTGCCAATTGGAAAGCACACTGTAGACTAGAAGTCGAAGATCCTGCTAACTGGAGAGCAAACAGTAGCGCAGAGGGCAAAGATCCTGCTAACTGGAAAGCAAACAGCTCAGAGCTGGAAGATCGTGCTAACTGGACAGCAAACTGTTGAAGAGAGGTCCTCAAGATCCAAGCTAACGTCCCAGCTAAATGGAAGATCCTGCAAAAAGAAGGTAGCCAACAGTTCGAAGATCGTGCTAACTGGACAGCACACAGCTGAACAGAGGTCGAAGATCTCTAACTGGACAGCAAAAGTAGCCCAGAGGGTCGAAGATCCTGCTAATGGACAGGAAACAGTAGACCCAGAGGGTCGGATCCTGCTAATGGCCTACAGTAAAGTAGCAACAGGTCAAATGCTGCTAACTGGACAGCAAACATAGCCAGATGAAGATCCTGCTAAATGGTTCAGCACAACAGTAGCCCAGATTCGATTGGCAATCTAACTGCAATAAAACAGTAGTAGCACAAAGGTTTTCAAAGATACTGGATCCTGCTAATGACAGCAAGAACAAGCCCAAGTGATAAGATCTGTGCTAACTGGACATAGCAAACTGTAGACCAGAAGTGAAAGATCCTGCTAACTGGACAGCAAACAGGGGATAATAGCAGAGGGAAACAGCAGAGATCCTGCTAACGTGGACTCAAACCATAGAGAGGTCTAGTCCTGCAACATGACAGTAAACAGTAAGTTTCGAAGATCCTGGCTAACTAGACAGCAAGATCCCTGGCTAAAGATCCTGCTAACTGGACAATGGAGAGCTCAACTGTAATGCGCTCACAGAAGTCGAAGATCCTGCTAAGTGAACAGCAAACAGCTAGCAGAGCGTGGAAGATCCTGCTAACTGGAGCAAACTAGTAGAAGAAGGTCTAAGATCTCAACTGTTCTGGACAGCAAACTCTATCTGTAAAACAGAGATGAGTCTGAAGATCCTGCTAACTGGGGACAGCAAACAGTAGCCCCAAGATATCCTGCTATACTAGATAGCAACAGCAGCCAAGGTCAAGATCCTCTAAAACAAGACAGCAAACAGTAGCCCAGAGGTCGAAGATCCTGCTTAACTGGACAGCAACAGTAGCCAGGGTCGAAGATCCCCTGCTAACAGGACAGCAAACATAGCCTAATTAGGTCGAAATCCTGCTAACTGGACAGCAAACAGTAGACCAGATGGTCGAAGATCATGCTAACTGGACAGCAAACAGTAGCCCAGAGGTTCAAAAGATCCTGCTAATGATCTACGAACTGGAAAGCAAACAGCATCTGTAGACAGGCTGGATAAAGATCCTGCTAACTTGGACAGCAACAGTAGAGCAAGAAACCGATCCTGCTAAGCTGATTGGTTTTTTAAAAACAGTAGCATAAGGGCAGAGATCCTGCTAACTGAAGATCAATGTCGACTGTGGAAGATCCTGCTAAGTGAACAGCAAACAGCACAGAGGTGGAAGATCCTGCTAACTGGACAGTAAACTGTAGATCAGATGTGGAAGATCCTGCTAAGTGAACAGCAAACAGCACAGAGGTGGAAGATCGTGCTAAGTGGACAGAAAACTATAGACCAGAAGTGGATGATCCTGCTAACTGGACAGCAAACAGTAGCCCAGAGATCGAAGATCCTGCTAACTTGACAGTGAACAGTAGCCCAGAGGTCGAAGATCCATCTAACTGGTCAGCAAACAGTAGCCCAGAGGTCGAAGATCCTGCTAATTGGACAGCAAACAGTAGGCCAGAGCCCGAAGATCCTGCTAACTGGACAGCAAACAGTAGCGCAGAGGTCGAAGATCCTGCTAACTGGAAAGCAAACAGCCCAGAGCTGGAAGATCGTGCTAACTGGACAGCAAACTGTTGAAGAGAAGTCTAAGATCCTGCTAACTGGACAGCAAACTGTAGATCGAAGATCCTGCTAACTAGACAGCACACAGCAGCCCAGAGGTCGAAGATCTTCTAACTGGACAGCAAACAGTAGCCCAGAGGTCGAAGATCCTGCTAATTGGACAGGAAACAGACCAGTGGTCGAAGATCCTGCTAACTGGGAAGCAAAGAGTAGCCCAGAGGTGGAAGATCCTGCTAACTGGACAGCAAACAGTAGACCAGGAGGTCGAAGATCCTGCTAACTGGACAGCAAACAATACCCCAGATTTCAAAGATCCTGCATACTGGACAGCAAATTGTACACAGGTTGAAGATCGTGCTAATTGGAATGCAAACTGTAGACCAGAAGTGAAAGATCCTGCTAAGTAGACAGCAAACAGTAGCATAGAGGTCAGAGATCCTGCTAACTGGACAGCAAACTGTAGATCAGATGTGGAAGATCCTGCTAAGTGAACAGCAAACAGCACAGAGGTGGAAGATCCTGCTAACTGGACAGTAAACTGTAAGATCAGATGTGGAAGATCCTGCTAAGTGAACAGCAAACAGCACAGAGGTGGAAGATCCTGCTAATTGGAATGCAAACAGTAGAACAGAAGTGGAATATCTTGCTAACTGGACAGTAAAAAATAGATCAGAGGTGGAAGATCCTGCTAACTGGACAGCAAACAGTAGCCCAGAGATCGAAGATCCTGCTAACTTGACAGTGAACAGTAGCCCAGAGGTCGAAGATCCATCTAACTGGTCAGCAAATCGCCCAGAGGCTGAAGATCCTGCTAATTGGAAAGCACACTGTAGACCAGAAGTCGAAGATCCTGCTAACTGGAGAGCAAACAGTAGCGCAGAGGGCAATAATCCTGCTAACTGGAAAGCAAACGACCCAGAGCTGGAAGATCGTGCTAACTGGACAGCAAACTGTTGAAGAGAAGTCTAAGATCCTGCTAACTGGATAGCAAACAGTAGCTCAGCGTTCGAAGATCCTGCGAACTAGACAGCACACAGCAGCCCAGAGGTCAAGGATCTTCTAACTGGACAGCAAACAGTAGCCCAGAGGTCGAAGATCCTGCTAATTGGACAGGAAACAGACCAGTTGGTCCAAGTCCAGCTAATCGACAGAAGATCAGTAGCCCCAGAGAAACGTTCAAGATCCTGCTAACTGGACAGCAAACACCCCCCCTAGACCAGAGGCTCGCAGATCTTGCTAATGGACAGCAAACAGTAGGTCCAGAGGTCAAGATCGATCTGCTAACTGGACAGTTTGCTGAAAACAATAGCCCAGATTTCAGAGATCCTGCTAACTGGACAGCAAACATTAGCAAAGCAACGTTGAAGATCGTGCATAATCAGCAAACAGTAGCCCGAAGTCGGACGATCCTGCTAACGTCTAAAGCAAACATAGCAATGTAGAGGCGTGGAGATCCTGCTAACTGGACAGCAAACGGTTTAGATCAAGGCGTGGAAGATCCTGCTAAATGGACTAACTGCAGCAAACAGTAATGTCCCAGAGGAAGATATATTGCACAGCCTAACGATGGACAGCAACAGTAGATCCAGATCGGTGGCTAAGATCACTGCTAACTGGACAGCAAAAGTTGCGTTTAAACTGTAATTGGAAATCCAGCAAACAACAGCTGTAACATCCTGCTAGGAAGATAATCTAAACTGGAGCAGTGGTCAAAAGCACTGTAGCCCAGAAGGGCGAAGATCCTGCTAACTGCAGTGGAATTCAGCAAACAGTAGAATCAGCTGAAGGTCTAGAATTCTGCTAACTGGACAGCAAAGTCTCAGTGGAAGACCAGATAGTTTGAAAGATCCTGTTCGATGGAACAAGACAACCAGTGGTAGCCAATTGGACTATCCAGCTAACAAGTAGAACAGCACAAGCACATGCCCAACGGTTATGTTCTAATTTCTCAATGTCAAGATTTGCAGCTAACTTGGATAGCAAAAATATTGTATGCGTCAGTAAAAGTAGTACCCAGAGCGTCGAAGATCCTGTTAAAGGACAGCAAACAGTAGCCAGAGGTCGAGAGATCCTGCTATAACTGGACAGCAAAAATAGCCCAGATTTCAAAAATCCTGCATAACATGGACAGCAAATCTTGTAAAGTAGTCTTGATAGCTTCGTGACAAAACAGTTGGAAACACTTTAGACCAGAAGTGAAGATCCTGCCTAACTGGACAGGCTAAACAGAAGCTTGAAGAGGGAGAGATGCCTGCTAACTGGACAGCAAACTGTAGATAGAGTTGAAGATGTGCTAAGTCAAACAAAGCACAGAGGTCTAAGATCCTGCTAACTGGAAAGCAAACAGAGTCGCAGCCAGGAAGGGAACTGATAGAGTACACTATCTAATGGAAAGCCAGCATCAGGTGAGTGGTCTGAAGCTCCTTAAACTGGACAGCAAAAAGTAGCTCTACGAGGTCGAAAGATGGTGCTAAACTAGCAGGAAACAGTAGATCAACAGAATTGGCAAGAGTTCGTGGACCATGGCTAAAACAGCTTAGAGACAAGCTAGCCAGAGGTGGAATGATCCTGCTTAACCTGGACTGGTTAGCAAACTATTCATATGACGATCAGTCACTGATAACTTAGACCCAGGACAGTTTGCAGACAGTAAGATCCTCTAATACTGGGTGTCAGCATCAACCTTTAGTCCTGTCAGAGGGCTGAGATCCTAGCGGCAATTGGACAAGCACACTGTAGACCAGAGTCGGTACATGATCCTGTAACTGGACGAAGCAAACAGTAGCGCCAGGTAGGCAAAGATCCTGCTAACTGCAAGAAAGCAAACAGCCCAGAGCTGGAAGATCGTGCTAACTGGACAGCAAACTGTTGAAGAAAACTGTCTAAAGAGATAGATCCTAGCTAACTAAATACAAAACAGACACCAGCTAAACTGTAGCGGTAAGATCTGCTAACTTAGACAGCACACAGCATGGCCCAGAGGTCGAAGTTCTTCTAACTGGACAGCAAAACAGTATACCAGAGGTCGAAGATCCTGCTAAATACAGCAAACAGTATGCCCAGAGGTCGAAGATCCTGCTAAACAGGTGGCAGAGGCAGCAAAAGAGTAGCCCAGAGGTGGTAGATCCCCTGCTAATGGACAGCAAACAGTAGAGAACAGAGGTGGGAAGATTCCTGCTAGAACTGGACAGCAAACAGTATGACCAGAGGTCGAAGATCCTGCTAACTCCTGGAGGGGGCTAACTGGACATCAAACAGTAGCCCAGAAGTTCAAAAAGATCCTGCTACTGGACGGCAAATTGTACACAGGTTGAAGATCGTGCTAATTGGAATGCAAACTGTAGACTAGAAGTGAAAGATCCTGCTAAGTAATCAGCAAACAGTAGCATAGAGGGCAGAGATCCTGCTAACTGGACAGCAAAACTGCCCCAGAGTGGAAGATCTGCTAAGGACTCAGCAAACAAGTTGCCCATAGAGGTGGTCAAAGATCATTCACTGCTAACATATCTGTATTCGTACAAAGTATAGACCAGAGGTTGGAAGATCCTGCTAACTAGTGACTATAAACAGCAGACAGAGGTGGAAGATCCTGCTAACTGGGACAGCAAACAAGTGCTGAGAAAGAGGTCGAAGAGAGATCCTGCTAATGGAAGCAGCAAATAACAGCCCAGATCGGTCGAAGATCACGCTGCTAACTGGACAGCAAAAAACAGCCCGTGTAGCCAAGAGGTCGATCCTGCTACTGGACAAGTTAAACTAGCCCAGATGGGTGGATGTAGAATCCTGCTAAAGGGCGCTGGACAGCAATGAGTAGCCCAGAGGTGGACGAGAAGTTCCTGCCCGATAAATGGACAGCAAACAACAGTAGAACCCAGAGGTGAAGATCTCTGCTAACTGGACAGCAAACAATATCCCAGATTTCAAAGATCTGCTACTGGACAGCAAAAACCAGTAGACACAGGTTGAAGATCGTGCATAACTGGAATGAACAGCCAAACTGTAGACCAGAAGTGAAAGATCTGCTACAGTGCTAGACCAGCAAACTGGAGTAGCATAGAGGTCAGAAGATCCTGCAACTGGACAGCAAAACTGTAGATCAGATGTGGAAGATCCTGCTAAGTGAACAGCAAACAGCCGACCAGAGGTGGAAGGATCGACTGCTAATCTGGCCGACAGTTATAACAAGTAGGATCAGATGTCGAAGTTCCTGCTCTGGACAGTAAACAGTAGCTCAGGGTCGTGACTATAGCATCACTGCTGAACTAGACAGGAACAGTTTCGACCAGTAGGAAGATTGACTGTCCTGCTACACTGAAACAGCGAGCAAACAGTGTCTCCAGACCAGAGATGGATAGATCTTGCTCTAACTGGGACAGACAAAATAGTTAGCTTCTCATTCGGTTTGGCTGGAATCCTGCTAACTGGACATAAAACAGTAGCCCAGATGTCGAAGATCCTGCTAATGGTAGGTCAATGTTAGCAGTAAACAGTAGCACCATGAGGTCGAAGAATCCTCTAACTGGAACAGCCAAAACAGTAGCTGCCCAGAGGTCTGAGAGGATCCTGTCTAACTTGGACAGCTCAACAGTAGACACAGGTAAGTCAAAATCGGTGAACCTGGACAGCGCTAATCAGTGCCCCCAGAAGTCTGGAAGATCATGCTAACTGGAAGCAAAACAGTACCAAGCTGTGAGAAGGATGCCTGGGATTAGAAACTGTAGAATGTCAGAAGTCTAAGATCCTGCTAACGGTATAGCAAACAGTAGCCCATGAACGTTCGAAGATGATCCTGCTAACTAGACAGCAAACAGTAGCCTCAGAGGTCGTGGAAGATCCTGAGTAACTGGACAGCAAACGGCAGCCCAAAGGTCGAAAGATCCTGCAAAACCTGGACAGGCAATAGTAGCCCGAAGAGGTCGAAGATCTCTGCTAACTGGACAGATCCTGTGGAACAGCACAGACCAGTGGTCGAAGATCCTGCTAACTGGCAGCAAAAGAGTAGCCCACGAGGTAGAAGAATCCTGCTAACTGGACAGCAAACAGTAGCCAGAGTACATCAGAAGATCCTGTTACAATGGACAGCAAAACAGTAGACTAGAGGTCGAAGATCGACTGCTAACTGGACAGCAAACAAGACCAGAGGATTTGAAGATCCTGCTTCATTGGAAAGAAAATTTGTAAGCAAGATCTGCTAACTGGAATGCAAACAGACCAGGTAAGTGGTAGGAAAGATCACCTAAGTGCTAATTGGACAGCAAACTGTAGACCAGAGGACTTAAGTAGATCCTGCTAACGCGTGAGCACATGCAAACAGTAGCATAGAGGGCACAGATCCTGCTAACTGGACAGCAAACTGATAGCGTCAGACTGGTGGAAGATCCTGCTAAGTTGAACAGAAACAGCAACGAGGTGGAAGAAGATACAGCTGCTAACTGGACAGCAAGTGTAAGACATCAGATAGGTGTGGAAGATCCTGCTAACTGTGACAGCAAACAGTAGCACAGAGGTGGAAGATCCTGCTAATGATGGGGAGGTGCAGAAAAGCAGCACAGATGCAAGATTCCAAGTAACAGGAATAGGCAAACTGTAGAACAGAAGTGGAATATCTTGCTAACTGGACAGTAAAAAGTAGATCAGAGGTGGAAGATCCTGCTAACTGGACAGCAAACAGTAGCCCAGAGGTCGAAGATCCTGCTAACTTGACAGTGAACAGTAGCCCAGAGGTCGAAGATCCTTCTAACTGGTCAGCAAATCGCCCAGAGGCTGAAGATCCTGCCAATTGGAAAGCACACTGTAGACCAGAAGTCGAAGATCCTGCTAACTGGAGAGCAAACAGTAGCGCAGAGGGCAAAGATCCTGCTAACTGGAAAGCAAACAGCCCAGAGCGGGAAGATCATGCTAACTGGACAGCAAACTGTTGAAGAGAAGTCTAAGATCCTGCTAACTGGATAGCAAACAGTAGCCCAGCGGTCGAAGATCCTGCTAACTGGACAGCAAACAGTAGCCCAGAGGTCGAAGATCCTGCTAACTTGACAGTGAACAGTAGCCCAGAGGTCGAAGATCCATCTAACTGGAAGTTGCAAACAGTAGCCCAGTGGTCGAATAATCCTGCTAATTGGACAGGAAGCCAAGTAAGATCTGCTAACTGGAAGCAAAGAGTAGCCAGAGGTGAAGATCCTGATGCTAACTGGACAGAGCGAAACAGTAGACCAGAGGATGGTCGAAAGATTCTGCTAATGGACAGCAAACAATAAGCCCAGTGGACAGATCATGCATAAGTGATCAGCAAATCGACTGACAGGTTGAAGATCCAGCTAACTGGACAGCAAAACATGTAGAAGCAGTGAGCTAAGATCCTGCAGACTAACAGCAAACAGAGTCTAACTTGTAGAGGTAGAAGATTCCTGGGAAAAGCTAACTGGACAGCAAACTGTAGATGACAGAGATGTGCAATAGATTCCTGCTAACTGGACAGCAAACAGCACAGAGGTGGAAGATCCCTGCTAACTGGACAGCAAACTGTAGCAAGAGGTGAAGAGATCCTGCTAAGTGAACAGCAAACAGTATGCCCAGAGGTTGAAATCTATCCTTACTAAGATGTGACAGCAAACAGTGGGACAGAGCTAATGCCAGAAGTCGAAAGGATCCTGCCTAACTGGACAGCAAACAGTAGATCAGAGGTTTAGGAAGATCCTGCTAACTGGTTAGCAAACAGTAGCCACAGGATCGAAGATCCTGCTTACTGGACAGTGACAGTAGCCCAGAGTCGAAGATTTTCCTGCTAATATTGTTCAGCAAACAGTAGGTTGATGGAAGATCCTTGTAACTGGACAGAAGCACAGTACGCCAGATCACAGTCAAACATAAGATCCTGTAACTGGACAGCAAAACAGGTTAGCCCAGAGGTCGAAAATCCATGCATAACTGGAGATCAGCTCGCAAATAGCAGTACGCCCAGAGGTTCGAAGATCCTGCTAACTGAAAGCAAACAGACAGCAGAGGTCGAAAGCTCTTTAGTACAGCCCATAGTAGAGATACTAACTGGGCAGCAACAGCCCAGAAGGTGAAGATCAGCTAATTGGAAAAAAACAGTAGCCAGAGGTGGAAGATCCTGCTGTAACTGGACAGAAGTGACGACCTGCCAAATTTCGAAGATCCTGCTAACTGGACAGACCAAACTGTAGATCAGATGTCTGAAGATCCTGCTAACAGTGACAGAGCAAACAAGTAGCCTTTAGATAGCTTGTAATGAAGAATCCTGGTAACTGGACAGTAAACAGTAAGATCAGGGCCAGGTGGAAGAACTCCTGAATGTAAGATTATGCTAAGTGAACAGCAAACAGCACCCTCAGAGGTGGAAGAATCATTGCTAACGGAATGCAAACTGTAGAACAGAAGTGGTGGAATATCTTGCTAACTGGACAGTAAAAAGTAGATCAGAGATGGAAGATCCTGCTAACTGGACAGCAAACAGTAGCCCAGAGAGCGAAGATCCTTCTAACTTGACAGTGAACATTAGCCCAGAGGTCAAAGATCCATCTAACTGGTCAGCAAATCGCCCAGAGGCTGAAGATCGTGCTAACTGACAAAGCAACCTGTAGACCAGAAGTCGAAGATCCTGCTAACTGGAGAGCAAACAGTAGCGCAGAGGGCATAGATCATGCTAACTGGAAAGCAAACAGCTCAGAGCTGGAAGATCGTGCTAACTGGACAGCAAACTGTTGAAGAGAAGTCTAAGATCCTGCTAACTGGAGCGGTCGACGATCCTGCTAACTAGACAGCGCACAGCAGCCCAGAGGTCGAAGATCTTCTAACTGGACAGCAAACAGTAGCCCAGAGGTCGAAGATCCTGCTAATTGGACAGGAAACAGACCAGTGGTCGAAGATCCTGCTAACTGGGCAGCAAAGTGTAGCCCAGAGGTGGAAGATCCTGCAATGGACAGCATAAAGATTAGGAGTGAAGATCCTGCTAAGGTGGACACAGCAAAACAATAGTAGCACCCTAGACTGGCCCAGCAGTGTACATTGATCCATCGTTAAAACATTGGTCTTGCTAAACTGGTCCAAACAGTGATGAAGAGGATTGCAATGAGTAGAAAGCCCCAATGTCGACTAGCAAGACGATCCCTGCCCAACATGGATCAGACCAAGATCAGTAATAGCCCATACACAAAGCCACACAGATTCTTCCTATGATACCTGAATCAAACAGTGAACTGAGTGCCAGCAAACACTGTACTTCACCAAGCCCATCACCATGTTAGATGCACTGGGTGCTAATGGCCAGCAAATTTTAGCTTAAGTGTCCGATCCTGTATTCGAACAGCTTTTATTAGCTAGACTTATGTCTACGCCCTATGACATGTAACTGTAGAAAAGTCAAAACAGTAGCAACAGTAGCAAGGGACATCCATGGTGCTCCTAAACACCGAATGACAAAAGTTTATGTCAGATTGAGTAATACAGTCAAACATAAGTAGGCTGGAGTGTAGGAACAGAGATCAACTTGGTGAAGATATGATGTTATCTGGCCTTAAAAGATTGCTACAGAGCGTGGTCTAGATCTCTCTCCTGTTCTAGTCAGATAAAACTGTAGGTTTCAGATACTGTGAAGATCCCTGTCTGGAACATGCGAGTTCCCATGGCGAAGACTCTGTGTGAATATTATGACATGTTAGCATCCCACTAGTGATAGATCCTGCTAATTGGGAAAGCTACCAACTTGTAGCCATGTCTCTCAAGATTGGTGCAACTGGCATAACAATTAGCGAGATGTTAAGATCTGCTAACTGGAAACAGCATTGTCTCGTAGAGCAAAATCTAAAAGAGGTACTGGCATTTGACCAGCATTAACAGCAAACATTAGCAGATATAGTCGAAAGCAATCAGATAATCAGCATATTACTTGACTAACGTGGACGACAGAGGGGCGGATTCCTTCGCTAAGAGTGTGAAGATACCTAGGTAACATAGAGTACGCTTGAAACGTCGTTAATCAACCTCCCAGTATCTGAAGAGGATCGAATAAAACGAGCGCTGCACTCATTTTGGAAAGCATAGCTATCGTAGATTCCGAGAATAGTCGCATAAGATCCTGCGTAGAGGGGTTTGATGCGTTGACTAGAAGCTTGAGCAAAACATGACCTTTAGAATTAGAGCGAAACAGATCGAGGAGCATAGCTTAGACAGCTAAGCTGGAACAAAAAATGATCGTGTAGCCAACTGGAGGGACAACGTATCCTGCGCTTGTATAGCTGGACAGCAAAATCTTTGGAAGAGGTCTGAAGGGATCTGCCGTCAATTGGACAGCAAGGTGCAGTTTGCAGAATAGAGAAGCAGGGTCTCGAAGATATGCTAGATGTGGAGACAGCATACACAGTCAGCGACTGTTGGATGGTCGAATGATCTACAGCTTTGTCGTGTGAGACAGCAAACAGTAGCATCTCAGAGGACGGTAAAGATGGCCTGTCTAATGGAAGATTAACGAGAGGAACATCGAGTTCCATGCTAAACAGCATACTGTAGTAGTAGGAGAAGTCTAAGATTCTGCTAACTGGAAGCAAAACATAGCCACAGATTGGGTCGAAGATGAAATGGATAGCAGAACAGTGCGAGTGCGGTCAAGATCCTGTTCTAATGGACAAGCAAACAGTTTAGGAACGAGTCAAAGATGTATGCTAACTGACGACAGAAACAGTAGCCGAAAACTGGAAAAGATCCTGCGATGTAACTTGGACAGCTGTTGACGGTTTTGCCAAGAGGTCCAAAAGTAGCTAATGGGGACATTGCAAAGAGTAGAGTAATGAGGTGAAGTCCTGCTAACGGACAGCAAAAACAGTTTATTATGACCTGAGAGATGTTCTGAAGATCACTGAACTTGCTAGATTGCCTGACCCTGTAACTGGACAAATCTACAAACACTTAGCCAGAAGTCAAGATCCTGCATTACTTGGACAGCAAAGATGACACAAGGTTGAAGATCGTGCCCCTAATTGGAAGCTTAAACCTGTAACGTCCAGAGTGCTGGGAAGATCCAGGTGTTAACTTGTGACAAGCAAAGGTAGAGCAGAGGGAAGATCCTGCTAACTGGACAGCAAACTGTAGATCCAGATGTAGAGTGAAGATCCTGCTAAAAGTGAACAGCAAAACCAGTAGTCAGCAAGCACAGAAGGTGGAAGATCCTGCCTAACTGGACAGCAAACAGTAGATCAGATGTGGAAGATCCTGCTAAATTGTGAACAGCAACAATATAGCCCACAGAGGTGGCCAAGATGGTTAAGGACATCTGCCCTACTGGAAGTGTCAAGTATCTTGCTAGGCTGGACGTAAGTAAACAAGTAGTATCGAATCTGATTCCTGCTAACGGACAGCAAAACAGTAGCCCCAGGAAGATTTCCGGGGCAAGATCCTGCTAACTGGACAGCAAACAAACAGCCCAGAGGTGGAAGAGATCCTGCTAACTGGACAGCAAACAGTAGACCAGAAAGGTCGAAGATCCTGCAAACTGGACAGCAAACAGTTAGACTAGAGGTCGAAGATACAGTGCTAAAATGGAGCAGCAAACAAGCCCCCAGAGGTGCCGAAAGGGGATCCCTAATAACCAGATTTCGAAGAATCCTGCATACTGGACAGCAAAATTGTACACAGTTTGAAGAAGATCCTGCTAATTGGAATGCAAACTGTAGACCAGAAGTGAAAGATCCTGCTGGGCTAAGTAGACAGCAAATCAGTAGCATAGTTAGAATGGATCCTGCAGAGATCCAGTAGACCCTGAACTGGACAGCATAACTGTAGATCAGATGGTGGAAGATCCTGCTAAGTGCCTGGGCAGCAAACAGCAGCACAGAGGTGGAAGATCCTGCTAACTGGACATGAAACTGTAAGATCCAGATGTGGAAGATCCTGCTAACACTGTCTGCAAATCAGCAAACAGATCCAGAAAGTAGATCAATTGTAGAATCCTGCTAATTGGACATGAAGCAAACTGTAGAAATATGACAAGTGCATTAAATATCTTGCTAAATAGGACAGCAAAAAGTAGATCAGCCCAAGTGTGAAAGATCCTGCTAACTGGACAGCAGCAAACAGTAGCCAGAGAGTCGAAGATCCTGACTAACCTTTGACAGTGAAACAGTAGCCCAATAGCGAGGTCGCAAAATCCATCTAAATCAGCCAAACATTCAGCATGGCCAGAGGCTGTATGATCCTGCAATAATTGGAAAGCACACTGTATACCAGAACTCGAAGATCCTGCTACCTCGAGAGCAAACAGTAGCGCAGACTGCATATATCCCGCTAACTGTAAAGCAAACAGCCCAGAGCTGGAAGATCGAGCTAACTGGACAGCAAACTGTTGAAGAGAACTCTAAGATCCTGCTAATTAAATAGCAAATCAAGTTAGCCGCCTAGCAGGGTCGGAAGATCTACTGCTAACTAGACAGCAACACAGCAGCCCAGAGGTCGAAGATCATCTGCTAACTGCGACAGGCAATACAGTAGGATAAGTCGCTTAGAAGATCCTGCTCATTGGGTCAGGTCAATACTAGACCGCACTGAGTTCGTCGAAGAATCCTGCATCTAAGCTGGGCAGAAAATGATGTTGAGGCCCAGAAAACCTGGTAACTTTGGTAAGCAAACAGTAGTCTACAGGCTAGACCTGGGTAGATCCTGCTAATTAGCACTCTGTAAGAACAGTAGCCCCTGTCGATTTGCGAAGAGAGTTCCTGGCTAACTGGACAGCAAAGGTACAGGCAAGGGTGCTCAAGATTGCAATATCTAGCTAACTGGTTCAAGATCAAAACTGTTAAGATCATGTATGTAAAACGATCCTGCAAGAGCAAGCTAGTAACCAGAAACAGCTAGCTAGAGTGAATCCCTGCTATGACTGCGACTTAAAACAGTTGTAGTCAGTATTTGACACAGAAGGCCTGCTATGAATTGTCGTGCTCGGACAGCAATAATGTACACAGGAGTGGCAAGATCCTGCTCGGATGCAAGCTCTAGTTAACAGAAGTGGAAGATCTTGCTATCAGGACATTACAATAATGTGGAGATCCCAAGGAAGTGCAGCATCCTGGATCTATCACTGGTTAACGGCCAGCAAACCAGCTAGCACTCAGATTTCCGAAGATCCTGCTCTTCTGGACCCACGCAAAAACAGTAGCCACAGAGGTGAGAATACCTGTTATTATGCAGCTAACAACTAGAATGAGATCTGCCTACTAGAGTAAACCATGTAGACCGAAGAGGTCAAGAATCCTGCTAACTGATAACAGCAAACACAGTAGCACCAGAGGTGCAAAGATCGACGCTTGAACTGGTACAGCAAACCAGTAGACTAGGTGGCGAAGATCCTGCTAAGTGGGACACTTCGAAAGTCAACTGTAGCCAGAAAGATCGACGATTCATATCTGGACAGCAAACAGTGCAACTGGGGTGAGGAAGTGTAGTGGATTGAGAAGATGCAATTCTGTGTCCAGATAGGTGGAGAAGACCTGCTAAGTAGACAGCAAACAGTTAGCATAGATTCAGGGAGAGAGATCCTGCTAAACTGGTGGACAGCAAAACTGTAGATCAGATGTGGAAGATCCTGCTAAGTGAACAGCAAACAGCACTCAGAGGTGGAAGATCCTGCTAACTGGACAGTAAACAGTAAGATCTGTAAGATCTGATTGTGGAAGATCCTGCTAAGTGAACAGCAAACAGCACAGAGAGGTGAAGATCCTGCTAATGGAATGCAAAAACTGTAGAACAGAAGTGGAATATCTTGCTAAACTGGACAGTAAAAACGTAGATTCAGAGGTGGAAGATCCTGCTAACTGGACAGAACAAACTCATAGTAGCCCAGAGGTCGAGAAGATCCTGCTAACTTGGACAGTGAAAACAGTAGCCCAGAGGTCGAAGATCCATTCTAAACTGGTCAAGCAAATCGCCCAAGAGGCTGAAGATCCTGCTAATTGGAAAAGAGACACTGTAGCCAAGACCGAAGTCGAAGAATGACCTAAACTCTGTAACTGGAGAGCAAACAGTAGAGCAGAGGGCATAGACCTTGCTAAATGGAAAGCAAACAGCCCAGAGCTGGAAAATCGTGCTAACTGGACAGCAAGAACTGTTGAAGAGGAAAGTCTAAGATTCCTGCTAACTGGATAGTACAAACTAAGCAGTAGGTCGCCAGCGGTCGAAGATCCTGCTTCAACTAGGACAGCAACACAGCAGCCCAGAGGTCGGAAGATCTTCTAACTGGACAGCAAACAGTAGCCCAGAGGTCGAAAATCCTGCTAATTGGACAGGAAATTCTGAAACGGTGTATCCAGACCGCCATGGGTCGACATAGATCCTGCTAAACTGGGAGTAAACTAGAAGTAGCCAGAGGTGGAAGATCCTGCTAACTGGACAGCAAACAGTAGACCAGAGTGTCGAAATGATCCTGCTTAAAGATTGAACAGCAAAACAGTAGACCAGAGGTTCGAAGATCCCATGCTAACTGGTGCAAACAATAGCCCAGAATTTCAGCACATTGTAAGAGCAAGTAAGATCCTGCAGTTGCCTAACTGGACAGCAAACAGTAGGTGCCAGATGGTCGTGAAGATCCTGCTAACTGGAATGCAAACTGCATACAGCGACCAGAGTGTGAATAAGATCCCTGTAAATAGACAGCAAAACAGTGTTGATAGAGTCTTTTAAAGATCCTCAACCTACTAACTGGACAGCCAAACTAGTAGAGTTCAAGGATGGTCCGAAGATCCTGCTAATCTGGATACAGCATAACTGTAGCCAAGCTCCCAAGATGGTGGAAGATCCTGCTAATAATCGAAAGCATCCAGAGCCAAGAAGGTAGAATCTTGCTAATCTGGACAGTAAACTAGATCAGAACAAGATCCTGCTACTGTGAGTCACAGCATAAACAGCAAGAGGTTCTCGAAGATCCTGCTAATTGGGGAAGAAACTCGTAGCACAGAAGGTCGAAATATCTCTGCTAACTGTAGACAGAAATTAAGTAAAGTAGATCAGAGGTGAAAGATCCTGCTAACTGGACAGCAACGCAAACAGTAGCCCCAGAGATCGAAGATCCTGCTAACTTGACAGTGAACAGTAGCCCAGAGGTCGAAGATCCTGCTAACTAGGAACAGTGTCAAAGCAGCCAAATCGCCCAGAGGTGGAAGATACTGCTAATTGTGGAAAGCATCACTGTAGACCAGAAGTCGAAGATCCTGCTAAATCTGTAGCAATACAGAGACCAGGGGCAGAAAAATGTGAAAGCATATACTCAGCGCAGAGGTGGAATAGATCGTGCTTAACTGGAATAGGGCAAACAGCACAGAATACTGGAATAGGGATCGTGTGCTAACTGGTACAGAATAGCTATCACTGGACCAGCTTATGACAGTAGCACTCATTACGGAAGATCCTGCTAAACTGGACAGCAAACAAGTTTAGCATACACCCAGAGGTCGTCATGGATCATGAAATAGCTGGACAGCAAACTTGAGAACTAAGGGGAAGATCCTGTCTTAACTGTGAACAGCAATGAACTAGGTAGACCGAACACCGCATTCTCGCACAGATGCTTGCTAACTTTTGACAGAATAAGAGAGACAGTTGCGGCAGATACTGCATAACTGGGGTCAGCATAAGAGTAGCCCTCATGCAGAGGTCTAGACTGCTAATAATCTGGACAGCAAACAGTAGACCAGAGGATGAACGGATGATTCCTGCCTAATAACCTAGGTACAATAGCATCATACCACTAGCATGATTTCTAAGATACTGCCTAGTAATACTGGACAGCAAATAGTACACAGACTGAAGATCTCGTTCGCTAATTGGGACATGCAAACTGTAGACCAGAAGCTGGGATTTGCGAAGGTTAGGACACAGCAGCATGAAAGTAGCATAGGAAGGGTACAGGAGAACCTACTAACTGGCAGCGGATTTGTAGGTTCATAACTTATACTTAAACCTAGTTAAGTGCAGCGCAACGGGCCACCTCTCTGGCGGAGATCCTCAGCGTTAGTAATTATCGGACTAGCAAACTGTTTTAGCCATCAGTGATGATGGTCGATGGAATACCTGTTGCGGAACGGTTGACTAGCTGGGGTAGCACAGAGGCCTGCAACCATGCCGTACTGATTTACCATCGCAAAAAAATGTAGGAACAGAAGTTCGTCGAGATCTGATCTTGCATAATCAGCAGCTGGACAGCTGCAAAAAAGTAAATCAGACAGGGTGGAAAAGAGTGCTAACTTGAAACGGCCAGCAAAAACAGTTAGACCACAGTGGTCGTTAAAGATTAGATCCTGCTAATCAGGGCCCCCCTAGCAAAGAGTAGCCCAGAGAGAGAGAAGATCCTGCTAAGTGGACAGCAATCAGTCCCAGAACCAAGAAAGGTCGAAGATCCTGTTAAAGCATGGACCCAAGCCCCCAAAAATGTAGACCAGAGAAAGAAGATCCTGCTAACTCTGGAGAATAGAAACATGAGCCCAGATTTCAAAAGATCCTGCATTACTGGACAGCAAATTGTACACAGGTTGAAGATCGTGCTAATGGAATGCAAACTGTAGACCGACCAAGTGAAAGATCCTGCTAAGTAGAAGTGAAGGAAAAGCCCCCAGCAAAAGCAAGCCCCCCCACCAGAGGTGGAAGATCCTGCTAAAGACCTGGACAGCAAACTGTAGATCAGATGTGGAAGATCCTGCTAAGTGAACAGCAAACAGCACAGAGGTGGAAGATCCTGCTAACTGGACAGTAAACTGTAAGATCAGATGTTGAGAATCCTGCTAAGTGAAAAACAGCAAACAAGAGTAAACAGTCAGAGGTGGAAGATCCTGCTAATAGAAGGAATGCAAACTGTAAGAACAGAAGTGGAATATCTTGCTAACTGGACCAGTAAAAAAGGGTAGAATCAGAGGTGGGAAGATCCTGAACCAGGGACAGCAAAAAACAGTAGCCCAGAAGATCGAAGATCCTGCTTAACTTGAACAGTGAATGCAGTAGCCCCAGAGGTCCCAGATCCATCTAACTGGTCAGCAAAACATCGCCAAGAAGGCTGAAGATCCTGCTTAAATTGGAAAAGCAACTACATTTAGACCAGTAAGTCGAACCAGATACCTGCTAAACTGGAGAGCAAAACAGTAGCGCAGAGGGGGCTAGGATGCAGATCCTGCTAACTGGAAAGCAAACAGCCCAGAGCTGGAAGATCGTGCTAACTGGACAGCAAACTGTTGAAGAGAAGTCTAAGATCCTGCTAACTAAATAGCAAACAGTAGCCCAGCGTTCGAAGATCCTGCTAACTAGACAGCACACAGCAGCCCAGAGGTCGAAGATCTTCTAACTGGACAGCAAACAGTAGCCCAGAGGTCGAAGATCCTGCTAATTGGACAGGAAACAGACCAGTGGTCGAAGATCCTGCTAACTGGGCAGCAAATCAAAAGTAAGCTTAATAGAGGTGGAAGATACCTGCTAAACATGGACAGCAAAAAGCTTAGACCAGAGGGTCGGCTAAAATCATGTTAATAATTGACAGGACAGATTTCAAGATCTAACATGTATGGACCAGAGGTCTGAAGATCCTGCTAATATGGACAGCAAACAAATAGCCCAGAAGTGAAATAGATCCTGCATAATACTGGGACTAGCTAACCCTTAGACCAGTAATTAGTACAACGAGTTCGAAGATCCTGCTAATGTGGAATGATCGAATAAACAGTAGACAGAAGAGCAAAAAGATCCTGTTAAGTAGGTTTACAGCATGTTAGTAGCGAACGAGTGGCCAAGATCCTGCTAAACTGGACAGCAAAGAAACTAGATCAGATGTGGAAGATCCTGCTAAGTGAACAGCAAACAACATAGAGGTGGAAGATCCTGCTAACAGGACAATAAACTGCTAGATCAGATGTGGAAGATCCCGCTAAGTGAACAGCAAACAGCACAGAGGTGGAAGATCCTGCTAATTGGAATGCAAACTGTAGAACAGAAGTGGAATATCTTGCTAACTGGACAGTAAAAAGTAGATCAGAGGTGGAAGATCCTGCTAACTGGAGAGCAAACAGTAGCCCAGAGATCGAAGATCCTGCTAACTTGACAGTGAACAGTAGCCCAGAGGTCGAAGATCCATCTAACTGGTCAGCAAATTGCCCAGAGGCTGAAGATCCTGCTAATTGGAAAGCACACTGTAGACCAGAAGTCGAAGATCCTGCTAACTGGAGAGCAAACAGTAGCGCAGAGGGCAAAGATCCTGCTAACTGGAAAGCAAACAGCCCAGAGCTGGAAGATCGTGCTAACTGGACAGCAAACAGCCCAGAGCTGGAAGATCGTGCTAACTGGACAGCAAACTGTTGAAGAGAAGTCTAAGATCCTGCTAACAGGGCAGCAAAGAGTAGCCCAGAGGTAGAAGATCCTGCTAACTAGACAGCACACAGCAGCCCAGAGGTCGAAGATCTTCTAACTGGACAGCAAACAGTAGCCCAGAGGTCGAAGATCCTGCTAATTGGACAGGAAACAGACCAGTGGTCGAAGATCCTGCTAACTGGGCAGCAAAGAGTAGCCCAGAGGTGGAAGATCCTGCTAACTGGACAGCAAACAGTAGACCAGAGGATGAAGATCCTGCTAACTGGACAGCAAACAATAGCCCAGATTTCAAAGATCCTGCATACTGGACAGCAAATTGTACACAGGTTGAAGATCGTGCTAATTGGAATGCAAACTGTAGACCAGAAGTGAAAGATCCTGCTAAGTAGACAGCAAACAGTAGCATAGAGGGCAGAGATCCTGCTAACTGGACAGCAAACTGTAGATCAGATGTGGAAGATCCTGCTAAGTGAACAGCAAACAGCACAGAGGTGGAAGATCCTGCTAACTGTACAGTAAACTGTAAGATCAGATGTGGAAGATCCTGCTAAGTGAACAGCAAACAGCACAGAGGTGGAAGATCCTGCTAATTGGACAGCAAACAGTAGACCAGAGGTCGAAGATCCTGCTAACTGGACAGCAAACTGTAGATCAGAGGTGGAAGATCCTGCTAACTGGACAGCAAACAGTAGCCCGGATTTCGAAGATCCTGCTACCTGGACAGCAAACAGTAGCCCAGAGGTCGAAGATCCTGCTAACTGGACAGCAAACAGTAGAGAAGAGGTCGAAGATCCTGTTTACTGGACAGCAAACAGTAGCCCAGAGATCGAAGATCCTGCTAACTGGACAGCAAACAATAGCCCAGATTTCAAAGATCCTGCATACTGGACAGCAAATTGTACACAGTTTGAAGATCGTGCTAATTGGAATGCAAACTGTAGACCAGAAGTGAAAGATCCTGCTAAGTAGACAGCAAACAGTAGCATAGAATGCAGAGATCCTGCTAACTGGACAGCAAACTGTAGATCAGATGTGGAAGATCCTGCTAAGTGAACAGCAAACAGCACAGAGGTGGAAGATCCTGCTAACTGGACAGTAAACTGTAAGATCAGATGTGGAAGATCCTGCTAAGTGAACAGCAAACAGCACAGAGGTGGAAGATCCTGCTAATTGGAATGCAAACTGTAGAACAGAAGTGGAATATCTTGCTAACTGGACAGTAAAAAGTAGATCAGAGGTGGAAGATCCTGCTAACTGGACAGCAAACAGTAGCCCAGAGATCGAAGATCCTGCTAACTTGACAGTGAACAGTAGCCCAGAGGTCGAAAATCCATCTAACTGGTCAGCAAATCGCCCAGAGGCTGAAGATCCTGCTAATTGGAAAGCACACTGTAGACCAGAAGTCGAAGATCCTGCTAACTGGAGAGCAAACAGTAGCGCAGAGGGCATAGATCCTGCTAACTGGAAAGCAAACAGCCCAGAGCTGGAAGATCGTGCTAACTGGACAGCAAACTGTTGAAGAGAAGTCTAAGATCCTGCTAACTAAAAAGCAAACAGTAGGCCAGCGTTCGAAGA
>JAMPIV010008895.1:360000-431354 GCA_024509875.1 Oreohelix idahoensis | reverse complement strand
TCATCAGTGAAGAAGGTCTTCTTTGGGTTACCACTGCATAATTGAATCAACCGGTCATGTTGACACAGAGTGGGAGTGTCAGGTAACGCGAATGGTGGAATGGTTCTGTGTAGTTGACCACTTGATAATATTACTCTCACACACTCTTATGCAAGTCAATGACGACTGGAACTACAGCTGACATTTCACACTGTTTAATAAGGACGCACACATCTGGACAGCACGGAACATAGTCATAGGAACATGTTGACATGTACATCATTAGGCATTTGAATAGTAGATCATTTCTCATGCAGCATTCAAATATGATGGGCGATATAAGGTAATCATTCAATGTTCTGGCAGACTATTGCCATATCCCCTAACTGACTGAACGCATCAGTGGGTGTGGGTGTGTAAACATATAAAGAGTTCACTGGACGAACCTTTTCCTTGGCTAAGTTCTCCAGCGGCATATATCAAATGTTTATGTAACAAAGTTAAACCACGATAGGGGTTTTCATATTAATAAGATCTCCATATCACTGTCCGATAATAAGTTTGATATACTGTTCTCTTGACAGTGATCCATAACGATGACAAGAATACAAGATGGCTACCTTCCTGAGTTTTGCTCACTCACCCAGAAGAAGGATAATGATAAGCCAAAGTTAATTCACAATTTGAATATCAATAATTTCATAGAGTTTCCCTACAGTTCCACATTAATAAGGTTGCTTCATGTAGACATAAGCTCTGTTGGGAAACCTGTCATCTTCAACTGTATATATAAACGACCAACGATGCTCGAAACACGATGTCCATCTAGGTCTAACCAAATAGAGATCATCAAAAAGAAGGGTCTGGTATTACCTGGAGTCCGAATTAATAATAAAGTGCATGAGGAGAATCTCTGACAATAGAATCTCGCAGAGACACTATCTCCTTCTGAAAAAACATTCACAAATCGCTTTTCAACCTTTAAAAGGACCAGCCCAAAAAATACACACGGCCATTCTCAGCCGGCTTTGTCAAGACTCAGTACGCCTCCGTAGGACAACGAATACCTGCCCCAGAGTTCGGCACAAAGAATATAGTCCGACCTAAACATACGAAGATATACGATATAAGACTGAATCTTCTTGCACTAGACAAGTAATACATATGAATTCAGGCCATAAACATTCTAAGCAAAATCAATCTATTTTCTGGCCCTAACAAATGAGAAATGACATAAATTCGGTATTCATACGCTAAATCAATATTCAAGGGAGATCATCCACATAATCAAAAGTATAAACCAATCATGGATTATCTAGCTTTACAAAGGAAAGCATTTTCGTACACTCAATAAATACAAATATATATTTTTCCATATTAAATAGACATACAGGATGAAATGTATGCCTCACTGCAGTAATCCGTGCGTCACACAATTCCATACAAAAGAATATGTGCGCAACAATCAATATATATATATATATATATATATATATATATATATATATATATATATATATATATATATATATATATATATATATATATATATATATATATATATATATATATATATATATATATATATATATATATATATATATATATATATATATATATATAATAATAATAATAATAATAATAATAATAATAATAATAATAATAATAATAAATTTCTTGTTGGTTGTGACGCCACTCCTCTTAACTCTTGCACATTATTTAGGCCCAACGTTCTTCCTTCTCTTATTATTGTTCTTCTAAGTGTTTCTTTTGGTCTTCCTTGTTTCCTCTTACCCTCAGGAACCCAAGTGAGCGCCTGTAGTGGTATTCTGTTGTTTTGCATTCGTAGGACATGACCGATATATGACCATCGTCTTTTCCTTATATAGTCGGAGACATATTTCTGCTTAGAGTCTTCTCTTATTTGTCGGTTAGTCTTGAATTCTTTCCAACTGATGTTTATGAGTTTTCTAAGACATTTGTTCTCGAATGTATTCAGCTTGTTCTCCAATGATTTTGTTATTTTCCAACTTTCACAGCCGTATGTTAACACCGAGATAACATTTGAATTAAACAGACGAAGCTTGGTATGTATATTCAATGATCGTAATTTCCAAATGTTAGATAATCTATTGAAGGCGCTAGCTGCCAAAGCAATTCTAGTATGGATTTCTCTTGTTGTGTCACCATCCTGAGTCATTTTACTGCCTAAATAATTGAAACTTTCAACTTTCTGTAGTTTTTCCCCGTTCAGATGATATCAAAGGTCTCGTTAGAAAAGTTCATAGCTTTAGTTTTAGAGGCATTTATTTGGAGACCTATTTTAACCGAGAGATGACACAAATTATTTATTGCTTCTTGGGATTGTCTTGGTGTTGAACTTAAGAATGCTACATCATCTGCGAAATCCAGGTCCCCCAGGGATTTTCCATTTGTCCATTTTATACCCAATTGTTCATTGTGGGTATAGTTTCTCATAACCCAATCAATAGCTATTCCAAAAAGTAGTGGTGACATAATACAGCCTTGTTTCACCCCTGTTTCTACTGTAAACCATTCTGTATTCCCTTTATTTGTTCTAACACAACATCTTGCATTGTCATATAGTGCTTTGATTATATTCACATATTTTGTTGGAAAACCATAGATTGTAAGTATCTTCCACAATGATGGGCGGTGTAGACTATCAAAGGCTTTTTGAAAATCGACGAAGGTGATAATAAGTGGTGATTGCATTTCAACTGATTCTTCTATAATTGTTCTTAGTGTGAATATTTGATCAATACATGATCGTTTCGGCCTGAAACCCGCTTGTTCTTCTCTGATCTTTTCGTCAGCATGCAATTTAAGTCTTTCTAACATCATGCAACATAATAATTTTCAAGGTACTGATAATAGAGATATACCACGCCAGTTATTACAGTCTGATAGATCACCTTTCTTCGGTAACTTTACAATAATACTGTCTTTCCATTGTTGCGGTGGTTGTTCTTCTCTCCATACTTCATTTATAATATCTAAAATTCTCAAGAGGTTGTTGTCATTAACTGCTTTAATCATTTCGCCTGCAATTTCGTCAACTCCAGCAGCCTTAAATTTTTTAAATCTTTTAACGGCTTGTTTGATCTCGTCCAGCGTGAATTCATCGCAAGTTATTGGCAAGGTAGTTGTAGGTGTGTCATTATTAAAATCAGGTGTTACTGTTGGTGGTGGTCTGTTTAGCACCTCCATGAAGTGCTCAGCCCATCTCTTCATCTGTTCTTTTTCTGTTGGTATTGAATTCCCTAATTTGTCTTTAACAGGTGTTTCCATATCAGTAGGCTGGTGACATAGTTGTTTTGTAATTTGATAAAGGCACCTACTATTACCAGTTCTTGCAGCATTTTCAGCTTCTATGGCCAGTTCATTGATGAAATATCTTTTATCTCTTCGAGTTTTTTTCTTCACTTCTTTATTTAACAAGTTATAAGTTAGTTTGCAAGATTCAACTGTATTATGTGTACTTGCCGCTAGTAGTTTAAGTTTTGCTGTTTTCCTTTTTTGTATTTTATCCCAAGTATCTTCTCTCATCCATTTTTTTCTTTTTATGTGTGGTCGCTACAGCAGCTTCTGTCATTGCTGTTCTCACTTGTTCCCATTTAGTATCGATTGTCATGGTGGTGGTAACGTTGTCAATTTTGCCTAAAGCATCGAAATAGTTGTTCGTTTTGACATTATATTCTTCTTTTTTATCATTTGATTGCAGTCTATGTACATCAATTCTTCTATTTTTGTTCGGTTGGTATAACTTCTTTAGTTTAATTCTCAGTTTAGCTATGCAGAGATTATGATCGCTTCCGATCTCTGCACCTCTACATGCTCTGACGTCTTGAACTGATGAGCGAAATTTTGCGCGTATGCAGAAGTGATCTATTTGGTTCTTAGTTCTGCCATCAGGTGAGTTCCATGTAACTTTGTGGATATTCTTATGTGGAAAGACGGTGTCTGCTACAACAAGGTTTGATATTTCACAAAGTTCTAGAAGTCTTTCTCCATTTTGATTTATATAGCCTATACCACGAGTACCGAGATATCTTTGTACTCCATCGTTGTTGTCACCTACTTTGGCGTTAAAATCGCCCATGACTACTATTATGTCATGCTTAGGTATTGTGTTGATGGTACTTAAAAGTGCTTCATAAAAGTCATCTTTTGTGATATCAAGAGCGTCGTTAGTTGGTGCATAACATTGTACAATTGAGAGCTTGAAAAATCTTGTTTGAAATCTAGCTAATATTAGCCTTTCATTAATAGGTACGCCCAATGGGCTGATCACCCGTTGGCTTGTCACACCGATTACGGAAACAATGGCAGATGGATCTATTTGTTGTTGCCCTAAAGACGCCGCTAGGCGTGATGGGAAACTACAACAGAGAAAATCAATCTGCTGTTGCCCTTAAGACGCCACAAGGCGTGATGGCCTCTGACTGCTTGGTCGGTCTTTGGCTAAGGACGGAAGAAGAAGAAGAAGAAGAAGAAGAAGAAGAAGAAGAAGAATTAATATCTACCCAGCTGATGAGCGATGCTGCTGCTTTCTGTGCCATTAAGATGGCTACTCCCTCTGTGTGACGATTATCATTACTACCAGAATATATAATTTGCTTTTTTTCTTCTGAAATATATTTTATGCCCTTCCCCGTCCATCTACACTCGCTCATACCCAATACGTCCAACTTATAATTGTCCATTTCTTTGATTACTTCTTCCGTTTTTCCGTCTTGATACATAGTTCTTACATTCCAGTATCCAATTTTGGAAATCTCCTTAGCCCCTAAAATATTAGAATGAGTCATGTTCACTGTCGAGCCTGGTTCTGTTTCGAAAACAATCGCTTGTTTAACGATAGTGAATTGTTAAATCTCTGATCAACCCTCCTATCGAACCAACCGATTCGAGGGTTTCGAGGTCGGTTATTGGAAAATATCTACACCACTAGATACTCTGATGTATCTTTTATTCTATATTTAACATAACATGATGATATCCATCGAAATATACACATTCCTGATGTTTTTCTTTCGACGTCTAAGGTGAGAAAAGAATTTCACCTCCATCTTGAATATATATATATATATATATATATATATATATATATATATATATATATATATATATATATATATATATATTGTTGCGTGTCTTTATATATAATTTGATCAGTAACTTTTAAGTACACGCCTGGTTACTCTGGCCAAGATAATATTAGGGTAGAACTGCTTGACAACGCATACAGCAATACAACTTGAACTATCAATGTCACCACAAAGGCAGAGTGGACAATCTACACAATGTTTATTACGAGTACAATAAACGCTGCTCCACATGCATAATCTTGAAAGCCATTATATCTTAAGGCATCACATATTCAGTCATCAGTATAGCTCTGTATCGTCAGTAGCTAGAACACGACAGTTTTACACATTTTTATTTAATCAGTTCAACGAAATGCATACTCCCTTTCAAATGAAGATATCCAGTACACCTCACACAAGATCTTGATGTACTAGTGATGGTACAACGTAGGGATATATCACAGAATCATATAAATCTCAGGAGCTCAGATACATACGTCCACTCGCCATCAGCCACACACAAGAAGCCCCTTAGCAGACGATCTTCCTCCCGTCTGCCTTGCTTACCACGACGTGTGCCGAACTGCACCTCGAGTCAATGACGTCACTTCCTGTGTTACCGATGACTACGTATAATAAACAAACATGAAGCCTTGTCGAACCCTCTAATGATATCGACAGACTTGTTATGAATTTAACTCATAACATTACTTCGCCCCCCCCCCCCTTCCCTCAAGCAAAACAATGGAAACAAAGTTTTCATTATTTCCGTGGTGTGAGTAGAACATCACAAGAGTGAAATTTGGTAACATCAAAATTCACTGTAAGTACGAAATAGGATAGCACCCCGGTATCTGCTACAGAGTAGACAATTAAACACTCAAAGTGTGGACAGTGGTAAAAACCACAGCCAAAGACTACGAATGACAAAAATCGTTTTAACAGTAATGTGAGGTGGCCATCACTAAAAGCACTCAACATGTAAAAAAATGATGGTAGCAATACATGCACTCACATACCTCACACCGTCCAATAACACCTATCCGTCAAGTCCAGTATCAGTAGTCAATTAAATTCTAATTAATTTTGCCAAGCATTAAAAATGATATAAATATGTAATAGCGTCAATAGATTAAATGAGGCAGACAATCATACCAAGAAAGTGAATGAATGCAACATTATACACCAACAAAAATTAAGGTTAAGTGTACTTAATCTTATCAGTCAGCAAAAGTGTACTGTGGTAGTATTAAAATGTTATCTTGCATCTAACACAATTGTGTGCGCAATAAAATACGAATATGCTGATGTGTTGTAAGAATAGGTTATAGTATGTACTATCAGCAATATAAATTGATTCAAAATCTAGTATGAGTGTGAAAAAGATTTGTATCAAATACCAAACCATATCTGGCGAATTAAAATTAATTAACACTCATTTTAAGCACAATAGTTAAAATGCGTAGTGTAATTAAATTATAAACCTTCAATGAGATATTAAACTCAAGTCCCGTGATAAAATGTCCAACAGATTAATGTTAATGTCCCTGATTCTCCTCCATACACTCGTACGTTGATATAAAGTAGGAATGTATAAGTCCACACGAAATGAGAACCGAAAAAGTAATACAAGAGTATTCCTGGTAATCTCCCTTGATCATGCGGGTCATTCCAGAGTTATGTCCCGTCATCTCTAGATGCCCTTATCCATATTCCAATAATAGCAAATATCTGCACGAAATATCCTCAAGTCACCGTATTTTCATCAATCCACATAATGAGTGTTTGCTAGTCTGTAAACGGAATATGATCATTGTCAATAAGGCACAATCCATCCACGTACTGCGCTGAGTTGAAAGAGTTATTACACAAAATTGAGCATTTCAGCATTCATCAACATCAGGTGCCGCGTGAACCGATTAATAGTTGTAAGCACTGTCACACAAGTCATTGAAAGATTTTCTTCAAAATGCGACAATCTAAAATAGTTCTCCGCATTAGCATCTTACAGCAAGTTATGGTATCCTCTAACATTGGGCTTCAGTAATACCATTGAAAATACTGTTCAACTTCAGTAGTGTCAAAGAAAAACGTTATTATAAGTGCAATATTACACGGGTCATCATATCACGAAGTCAGTCCATAAGTTAGTTTCAACATTACAAGTCGTCTGCAGTTGTCGAGTTGATTGATGACATAGGGTCCTTGATACAACGAGACAGGACATCGGCTATAATATTCTGACTGCCCTTGATAGCTCGTATTTCATTAAGGCTGAAGTGAAAGTGATGCCCTGGCAGCCCTCTCATTCCTAGATCTTGCAGTTTTTAGATAGGACAGCGCTTTCTGATCTGTCTCCAAAAAGAATCTTGATCCCATCAGATAACGCTGGAGTTTGGAGAAGCAAAAAAACAATCGCAAGAAGTTCTCTCTACACAATTGGATACTTCTGTTCAGTTGGAGTTAATTTTCTACTGACGTATAGGATTGGATGCAAACAACCATCGAATTCCTGCATAAGCGTTCCACCGATTCCTGATCCAGAGGCGTCGACTCTAAGGATAAAAGGAAATCGAGCGTCAGGTAATCTAATCTCAAAATTGGTGATTTGGAAAAACTGATTTTAAATATATTTAGAGACCAAACAATCCTGTTTGGGGAGTTCTTTCTTAACAACGAAGACAGAACTGAAGTAATTTCCGAAAAATTAGGCAAGAATTTTCTATAAAAACTTACTAGACCTAACAGACTGCGTACCTGTTTCTTTGTTTTAGGAATTTCAAGATTCAAAATTTTAGAGATAGTTGAATCTTCAGGTTTAAGAATTTTGAATGGTCTAGCAGTCAGATGATGAAGACGTAAAGTATTCAATAACGATTGAATTCCAAGAACGTGTTCTTCCCAAGATTGATGAAAAAGTCAAATATCATCAATATAAATGATAGTGTCATCATGGTCCGAAAATATTTTGCGCATCATGCGAACAAAAGTAGCAGGAGCGTTAACAAGACCAAAAGACTTAAAATTAAACTGAAACAATCCTAGAGGTGTAGCGAAAGCTGTATAAGGTTTAGCTTTGTCCAATAATGGAACCTGCCAATAGCCCTTTGACAAGTCAAACTTACTAAAGAAAGTAACTGTAGCTAGTCTATCTAATAGAGAATCCAACAAAGGTAATGGTTCAGCGTCCTGGATAGTCAAAGCATTTAAACGTCTGAAATCAATGCAAATCCGAATGGATTTGTCTTTCTTCCTAATCAATACCATAGGAAAACTGTATGGAGATTGTGATGGAAAAATTATATTTAACTTTATCATATCCTTTATTTCTTCCTGTACCTGTGATTGCAAATGAATAGGAACAGGATATGGTTTCAGTTTGATAGGTCTGAAATCTGTCAGAAGAATATCATGTTGAATGATATTAGTATGCCCAGGAACATCCGTAAGCATATCAGGAAAAGATTGTAGTAACAAGGAAATCTGGTCCTTTTGATATAAAGCAAGAGTTGGCGAAATAGAAATATCTTTCCAACTCTCAGTAGATAAAAGAGGTAAATTTGGTAAAGACAAAAGTGGTTCAGAATCATCAGGCAAGTCAGATAACTCTTCATGTATCACTGCCAGGGAAGAGCGACGATCAATAGACTCGTAAATAGCCTCAAAGACTGGTATAAGATGTGGAAGACGAGAATGAAATTGCTGCAGCATGTTGATATGAAAGGTTTTTTCTTTTCCCTTGATAGATACAATGTAGTCAACATCTGACAATTTCCCAAGAATAGTATACGGTCCTCTCCACGAAACAAGTAACTTATTGTCCTTATTTGGTAGTAAGGCATAGGCCTCATCACCCGGCCATAATTGGCGTAGTTTTCTGTTTTGATTCACAAACAATCGGGCCTTCAGTTTTGCCTTTTCCGACGCCTCCACTACTATCTGGCATGCGTCGATAATTTTTTTCCTCAAATTCACCACATATTGGTAAGAGGTTTGAACATCTTCATTCATGTCAGCTCCAACCAATAATTGTTTTAGAATGGACATGGGTCCTCTAGGCTTAGCACCGAAGACTAACTCAAACGGCGCAAAACCAGTATGTTCGTTGGGTATTTTCCTATAGGCGAACAATACTGCAGGTAGTACTCTATGGATCCCAGTCCTGCGGGTACTTAGTAGTAACCTTGCCTAACACCTGCTTAAGGCAACGATTAAGTCTCTCAATTTTCCCATTTGAACTTGCGTGATAAACTGAGCTTAGAGAGCGATTTATATCAAACTCTTTCATCACCTGTGTCATGACGTCATAGACGAATTGAGTTCCCCGATCTGATAAAATATTTTCGGGAAAACCCAATCGACTAAAAATTAAAAATAGCGCATCAGCGACATCCACAGTCGATATAGTTTTAAGAGGAATAGCCTCCGGCCAGCGCGTGCACATATCAATGCAGGTCAGCACATATCTGTGACCTCTAGCTGACGTGACTGGTAGTGGACCAAAAAGGTCAATCGCCATCTTTGCGAAAGGACGCAATGATATATCCGATGCCTGGATAAGCGCAATATGTTTGGGGCGTTTTGTTGCCACATCCTGGCAAACTTTGCATGTGCGACAAAAAGCTTTTACATCTTTGGTCACTCCAGGCCAAAAAAAAAAATGGGACAAAACCCTTTGTTTTGTCCTGGCAATCCACAAATGCCGTGCGCAATTAATATCGTGAGCATGTCGTAAAACAAATGGGCGAAAACAAACTCGTACCAGGATCTGTTTTCTTACAGATGTGGAATCTTGGAAATTTCTAATAACATTCCATTCTTTAAAGTGTACCAATGTATAGAACTATCATCAACCACCACATCATCAGATTTTACCACCTGAATAAATTTCTTTAAGGAATCATCATCATTCTGTCTCTGAATGAATGAATCCTTATCAATAAGTTCCATCTGTAAATTATAATCATTTTCCTCCTCATCATCAGTCACCACCTCCTCAATCCCAATCTCATCATTCCTCACCTCATCTACAACATTATCGCTGTGGTTGTGATTATGTACCTCAGCACGAGACTGAGCTCTGGTTGTGACAGCATTTGCACTGATCAGATGCTGTTGTTCCTGTAACGACAGGGTTTATGATGTTAGCCACTTTTATAGTGAGCTCTTTTAAAGTTACGCATTAAGGGGTTTGAAATGCTATTAATATATATTATGTTTCGCGCTTCACGGTATTGAACGCGAATTTGTAGAGTTGCTTAGATTTATGATGACGTGTTGCGTTGGTATGCTAACACGTGACGACATTATAATTGTACCCTTTGTATTCTGAATTCCGTCCTAGTCAGACGTGACTTTTCAACGCTCCCGTTAATGATAGTAATTGTGTAGAGGTTTCTCTATTATATGGCACCAGGGTCTGCCGACTTGTTATGGATACAAATAACGTCTCATTTTTATGGATGAATCATTCTTCGGTTCAAGAAGATTTGCGGGGAGTATATTATTAATAAGTATCCAAATTATAAATATCGACCAACTTTGGTTATTCGTTACCGGATTACCGACATACGGAATCGCGAGTAAATAGCCAGACGTTGTGACGATTAATGAAGTAAATTCAGGAGACGCTCTTATATGTTGCATGAACATTATGTATAATTGATTAATACTATGTCTTATGGATTTTCGTTACCGTAAATAAAATGTATCTTGTGGACTCTTACCACCTATGGACTTATCAACTAACTATCGTTGAAGTTTGATCAGTGTCACCCAACATTCGTCACCTTCATATATAAGCACGATCGCTCCAAAGAAATAAGTCAAAAGTTATAAAGAAAAAACAAATAAAGACGTGGCCAGAAATAATGAACACTTTTTATTAATAAAAGAACTGTATAAAATGTCAAGCAGCAAAGACAGACCTCCAAGCCATACGCACACGCAACAAAGTGGTAACAAAGTGGCGGCGCAGCGTGGGTAACGAAAAAAATTTTTTCTTCCACTTCAATAGGTTACCAAATTTGATTCAGGCGACAATTTTCATTGCTAAGAACTGTTTACAATTGCAATGCGCTCACGTGATTTGTAGAAAGCATGACACATTGCGCATGACGACTGGAGGTCAAACTGACGTCATCACCTTTTCGCTGAAAGACAATGTCGTAGCCGTTAGCAGTCTTCTCAAATGTCAAATAAAAATAATGCATCAAGTTTATACGCAAGGAATGGATCAAGAAAATGCTCTGTCAAACAATGAATAACAGTTCGCAACATCTGTTTATGCCGTTGATGCATGCCAGCACTGGCCGGGGAATATAGTCGAACACAAAAAGATAAGTAACCTTTGTCGGTGCAGTAAGTAAACAGTGGTCCATTTGCTTTTATGTGGGCATGTCTATCTGATATTATTGTTACATGTTACATGTTTTGCAAAATGCCTGTATGTTATTGTTATTTGTTTAAGCGGGTCGGTTGGCGGGAATCAGGATTTTTGTTATGTCAGTGTCAATTGACCGCAGAAATCCTGATCGTTCCATAGGGCATATTTGAATATTTTCGATCTGCAAAGCATCCACTGCGAATACTGCGTGGCAGACTGTCTTTGCGCCCGAATTTATTCAAAATTAGGTGTTTTTAGCTGTGAAGTTATGTATATACTTGTATTCTACTGTAATAAGTTTCATTTTTATTCAGTTTCGTCATTTGTTTGTATTCTCAATTGTTAATTCTGATCTGACTTTCGTTTATTTATGAATATAAATTGTAACGTCTGTCAATGAGTCCCTGTGACGTCATAATTCTTAGTTGATGTGATTTGACCTATTTTCAGTTCAATAAACCTCGTCACTTCCGTAATTCTACTTTATTTTATAGAATCATTTTAATGTTGGTAAATTGTCAATTGTGGCGTAATATTGTGTTGTAACTCTTTCGTTTACTGTGTTTAATGTATTTTATTCATTCATAATTGATATTATATTGATATAGAATAAAATAAATATAAGATAATAATAATATAAAACTTATTATTAATTTTGCCTAAAGTACTTTATGGCTAATATGACTTCATCAATTTGCACTAGTAGTCCACGTCACTACTAGTTATTCATCATGAATATGGCATGATGTTATAATATATTGATAAATAAATATAAATTTAGATCTTACCTTGAATTTGGTAAGCATATTGAGGGGCACTTAGTAGACTGTTCTAGTCATAGTACTACTTTGGCCACTAGGCACATATAATTGATTGATTGAGTTATATTGTTGAGTAAGATTTATAGTTGAATAAATAAATATACTATTAAGTTAAGATGTTGACTTTAGAGCATTTTGTTAAACTTGGAAAATAATTTTCTTTAAAAGGAGAATCCCTGCGCGATTATGCAGTGGCGGAACTAGCCAAGGCGAAGCGAGAAGAAGAAGAGAAGAACGCTGAATTAAGACGAGAATTAGAAGAACAGAAAGCAATTGCTAAGCGAGAAGAAGAAGAGAAGAAAGCTGAATTACAGCGAGAATTAGAAGAACAAAAAGCTATTGCTAAACAAGAAGAAGAAGAACGTGAGGCCAAATTAAAGCGTCAAGAAGAAGAACGCGAAGCAAAGGAATATAAAATGAGAAAGGAACAAGCGGCAAACGATGAAATGAAATGTATTGCTGAAGAAAATAAATGGAAACAAGAAGAAATAATAAGGCAACAAGAAAAAGAGTTACAACTTCTTCGTCTAGAAGAATTAAGATTAAGAGCACAAGTTCCTACAGTTAGCAATAATGAAAGGTCACATACTACACCTTCATCAGAGCATAATAAGGGCTATTACATGTTTGATTACCAATTTACAATCCAAATTCAGACGATTTAACGTCTTATCTGGCTAGATTTGAACAAATATGTCAGGCTAACAAAATTGATAAATCTTGTTGGGTTTTAAAACTTGAGGAATTTTTGGCTGGTGATCCATTAACAGCCATACGATCTATGGATCCTGCAGGTCGTAATAATTATGATACGGCAAGGTCAATGTTGTTGAAACGTTTTCAACTCACTGAAGAGGGCTATAACGAAAAATTTAAAGCCATGCTTCCGGATTCAAGCAAGGATTTTTCTGCATTTATTTCGTCGATACAGATGACGTTCCAAAGATGGATGGAATCAGCTGGGGTTAATAACTCTTTTGATAAGTTAGTGGATTTGATTCTAAGAGATAAAGTTTTATCTTCTGTTCTTATCTTCTTCGTGAATTTCTGCAGGAACGCAAACCTTCTACGCTGTCTGCTATGGAGGAAATTGCTATTAATTATTGTGTTGCACATCAAGGGTCGTGTTTTGCAAACACGCAGTTAAGAGAACCATTACCAGTTGCTTCCAATATGTCATATCATGGTTATGACAGATCAAGAGCTCACAGCCTTGATAGGAATCTTACACATAGGAGATATTACGACAATAATTATCATAGACAAAATAATTACAACAATAATGGTAACAATAATTATTATAAAAATAGAAATGACAATATGAATGACAACTCATCCAGAGGTAGACCACAATTCAGAAACCAAGCACCTCATTTCAGAAACTACAACTTCCAACAAAACACAACATGGAACCAACCTTACAATGGGACTTCTCATAATAATAATAATTCTAACTGGAAAAATGGTAATAACAATTACAGACCAAGACATAAGAGTTACAATGGTAGAGGTAATAATAATAATAATTCAGTTGCTCAAAATAGACAATGTTCCACCTCAAGAAACCAACAAAGGTTTGACCATAATGCAGGGGCAGCATTGACTACCAATGCACCTCCAATTGTTCATAATGATGATAGTCCAATACATTCATCTTCGTCATGTTGTGTTGTTGATAATAATGTGGCAAATATTTGTCCACAATGCAATGCTATGTTTCATAAACCCAGCCATACGTCAATGAAGGTTACACAGCCTATTCCTACAATTAGCCTCACTGCAAATGATGGAACAGGGACATTGATTTTTAATAGAGGATTAGTCAACGGAAACATAGTTTCATTGTTGAGGGACTCCGGATCAACCACTATCGGCATCCGTCAATCACTAGTACATCCTCGTTATGCTACTAATGATTTTGTAAGGTGTATTACTTTCGGTGGGACCATTGAATATTATCCCACTGCTATAATAGACATTAATACCCCATTTTTTTCAGGTAAAGTAAAAGTGTGCCTCCTTCAGAGTCCAATTGCTGATTTAACAGTCGGACGTATCCATGGCATCAAGGACTGCACACCTGAGGACATCTCAGAATGCGAAAAACTAAACTTGGCTACAGCCAATGTGGTGACAACACGAGCTCAAGCTCAGGAATTAGAAAAGGAAGATATTACAGTTATCAAAATAGATGATAGTACTGACAACGAACCTAAGTCGGTAATAGACAGAGAGTCGTTTGCTCGTAAGCAAAAGGAAGATAATTCTTTGTAGAAATTTTTTACCTTGGTAAACAAGTATGATGACATTGCTGTCAACAATAAAATTAAACATTGGTTCACTATTAAGAACGGTATCCTACTTAGGAATTGTATGGACCAGAATAAAGTAAAACAACAGGTCATAGTACCATTATCATTAAGGACATACATACTACGACATGCACATGACTCGCAATGCGCGGGTCACATGGGCTACACTCGCACACGTTCTCGAGTGCTGTCGTCTTTTTTCTGGCCAGGAATATCACGAGACGTATCTTTGTATGTACGTTCCTGTGTAACTTGCCAGGAAGTCAAGTCTCGTGGAGCGTTCCATAATGCTCCCATTCAGGCCTGCGATATATCGGTTCGTCCTTTCGATAAGATGGCAATGGACATTATTGGTCCTCTTTTGCCAACTGCAAGAGGTCATAGATATATATTAACATGCAATGACTTATGTACACGATGGCCAGAGGCCATACCTCTCGATGAACGAAGTAATGAAGACTCTTAACATAGGAAGAAGTCTTAGTAGTGTCTATCATCCCATGAGCAATGGTTCAGTTGAGAGGCTCAACCGCACCATTAAACATTTATTACATAAGGTTACTGTAAATAATCCTCAAGACTGGGACAGGGCTCTCCCAGCAATCTTGTTCGCTTACAGAGAGGTACCGAATGAACAAACCGGTTTCTCTCCGTTCGAGTTAGTGTTTGGTGCTCCACCACGAGGTCCTATGAGACTTATAAAAGATTTACTACTCGACTCTGAGATGACTCGAGAAATCCAGTCATCTTATGGATACGTTATTAACCTACGTAAACAAATCATAGATGCTTGCCAAATGGCAACAGCTTCCTCAGAGGCTGCAAAAGACAAAGCAAGACAGTTCCAAAATAAAAATAGACGATTACGCCAGTTATTTCCTGGTGATGAAGCTTTCGTGCTACTCCCACGAAAGGATAATAAACTGTTAATCGCTTGGAACGGTCCATATAAAGTGTTAGACAGAATTTCTGACGTCGACTACATACTGGACATTAAAGGTCAGAAAAAAATGTATCATATCAACATGCTAAAAGAGTTCTTTACTCGTCCTCAACATCTACAGTCTATTTTTCGTGACTTAGCCGATAAATCAATTGGTTCTTGCCAATATTCTAGTCTTTCGGTGATTCAGGAGGAGGAATCATCATTTCGTGAAATTCACATGTCTTTTCCTATACCTACATTACAATCTTCCGAGTCTTGGCGAGATGTAACTATTTCTCCTTCATTAACATCTCAAGAAAATAATAAAATCTGTAAACTCTTAGAGACTTATTCTGATGTTTTGACTGATATACCGGGTCGTACATCGATCATTTCTCACGACATTATACTTAAGGACATCACACCAATAAAACTTCGTCCTTACTCAGTTCCTATTCATTATCAAGATAAGACATCACAGGAACTTAATCAAATGTTACCTTTGGGAATCGTGGAAAACAGTAACTCTCAATTTTCCTCACCTTTAGTTGTTGTCAGAAAAAAGGACAATTGACACATGCTGTAGGGGATGCATGTTGTCGCAGTAATTAATCCTCAAAGGTGCTTACTATCTTTTACACCATAATTGACACATTCATTCCTGAGTAAACCAATCAACACCGCAATTTAGTCCCAAACTGAACACTGTATTACGGAAATGTCATGAAACACAAATATGATATGAAATCCAAATATCCAAGGTAATAATTCATAATTCTTCCTAGAATTAACCAACAAGATTCAGCGATCACAACTAGCCATCTTTTTCCGCTCTACACGCAACCTTCCAGTCTCCATTTCAGTCAACAACTGACCACCTCGCACACTGCACTGTTCTCCCGTGTTTTTACCCACCGTCTCGCACGAGACACACTCACGCAAAACCCGACTGACCGCTTTTCATTCGCACTTAACATACACACAGGCCGACGTCATTTACTGTTCACGCAAACAACCTCTCTCACTTTATCATTTGCTTACACACACACCCACTGACCATAATCATCATCATCATCAGCGAAATCATCATCATCCTCAATGTAATATATGCTTGATAATTGTATTACCGTGAAATCATCATCATCATCACGATATATGCTCGATGTCTATATTATAGTGACAACATCATCATCATGTAACATCTACATTACACTGATATCATCATCATATCATCTATAGCCGGGATAAAGCATCTGCCAACACATTGGATTTTCCCTCAAGAGGTATTACAGAAAAGTCATATTGTTGCAACAGTAGGTACCATCTTGTTAACCGGCTGTTTGGTGATTTTGCAGTCTTCATATATGCTAAAGGTTTATGATCTGTGTTAAGAAAAAAATGAGCTCCCAACAGATACTTGGAAAGCTTCGCAACACACCATATAATGGCTAGGCATTCTCTCTCGATGGTAGCATATTTGGTCTCTGCTGGTAATAATTTCCGACTTGTATATAAGACCGGATGCAGAGTGTTTTGGTGTTCTTGCATTAGGCATCCTCCTATGCCCACAGAGGACGCATCTGTCCTGAGGACAAATGGAAGATGTACGTCAGGTAGCATCAAAATTGGTTGTTTGGAAAAAATACATTTTATCATTTTTAATGCAACATCGCACTCATCCGTCCATACCACTCTATTAGGCATCCCTTTACGCGTTAATTAGGAGAGAGTGGAAGACAATGACGAGAACTGGGGAATGAATCTATGGTAAAAATTGATCAACCCCAAGAGACTGCGTACTTGTTTTTTGCTAGTAGGAGGTTGGAGATTCATAATCTTCGTTACAGTAGCGTTTTCTGGTTTGAGCATTCCCCCACCTACTCTATATCCTAGAAACCCAAGTTCGTGGAACCCGATTTTGACTTTTGTGGGTCTAGCTGTTAGATTATGCAGTCTAAGACATGCCAGAAGCGATGACAGTCCACGGACATGCTCCTCCCAAGTATCGCTGAAGAGGCAAATATCGTCCAAGTAAGTGACTACATCAGACCGGTCGCCGAGTAAATTTCTCATCATACGCACGAATGTCGCTGGGGCGTTAACAAGCCCAAAGCACATATAGTTCCACTGGAACAGACCTTTTGGCGTGACAAAAGCTGTCAGAGGTTTTGCCGATTCCGTCAGAGGAACTTGCCAGTAGCCTTTAGTCAGGTCGAACTTACTAAAGAAATGAGCTTTTGACATTTGTGCTAACAGGTCATCCTGATTTGGTATAGGTTCTGCGTCTGTGATTGTAATAGCATTTAGGCGTCTAAAGTGAATACATATCCGTAACGAGTTGTCTTTCTTTCTAACAATCACTAACGGAAATGCATATGGGGACTCAGAAGGTTCAATAATCCTCAAGTGGAGCATTTCGTCTATCTCTCTCTCCACTGCCGCCTTATAATGGAGAGGTAGCGGGTATGGTTTCAGTCTGATGGGGCGCTCATCTAACAATTTGATGTCGTGACTTATCAGTGTTGTCCTGCCTGGTTTATCCGTCAGCACATCAGCATAGTCTTGAAGTAATGTTTGAAGTTGCCGTTGTTGATCGAGAGGAACAGAGTTGCCTATTTCTACATTCTTCCATGACTCTGACTGTTGTAAGGGGAGAAGAGACAACTGGAGATGGATATCCTCCCCATCGCAGCCTTTTTCTGCTATCACAGCAGAACAAGTAATTTCCTGCGTATCACTTAGAACGGCTTCCGCAATGTGCTGGAGGGAATCAGGGCGTTCATAGTGGGGTCTTAACATGTTGACATGGAATATTTTTTTCTTCCCCTTCACTTCAATCATATAATCTACGTCTGTAACTGCTTGAACTACCGAAAATGGACCCTGCCATGAGATAAGGAAATGATTTCTATTGGTGGGGAGCAAGAGCCACACCTTATCTCCAGGTTGAAGAGCCAATAGTTTACTATTACGGTTAGCATAAGCACGATATCTAGCACCCGCTCCCCTCAATGAGTCGCTTGCAATCTGACATGATCTCACGATGCGCTCTCGCAGATTGACAACTAATTCATATGAAGATTTGACTTCATCGTTGGGGTATTTACCGATGAACAACTCCTTCAACAGACTCATGGGGCCACGAGGATTGGCTCCATATATAAGTTCGAATGGCGAGAACCCCGTACTTTCCTGCGGTGCTTCTCTATAAGCAAAAAGCACGGCTGGTAAGTATATGTCCCACTCTGTGGGTGACTCTGTCGTCACCTTTCCTAGCATACGCTTCAACGATCCGTTGAAACGCTCGCACGTGCCATTTGTTTGTGGATGATACGGAGTTGTGAATGATTGTTTAATATTTAGCATTTTGCATACCTCTTTCATCACGTCTGATGTAAACTGTGTTCCTCTATCGGATAATATTTCATCCGGAAACCCGAACCTACTGAATAACATTTGGAGAGCTTCTATTACGGCCGCGGAAGTAATTACTTTCATAGGGACAGCCTCGGGCCATCTAGAGCAAAGATCTACCACAGTAAGAATGCAGCGATGTCCTCTGTCAGACATTATGGGAAGGGGACCTACAATATCTATTGCCAGTTTCTTAAATGGTCTACTAGATATGTCCGTAACCTGCAACGGTGCTTTTGGGACCCTGCCTTTGGGAAAAGTACTTTGGCACACCACGCACGAACGACAATATGCCCGAATGTCTTTATTATAACCTGGCCAATAGAACTGTGATAACACCCTATTTTTGGTTCTAGCTATTCCCATGTGGCCTGCGAACGGGCAGTCATGTGCGGTTTTCAGCACCATAGTCTTAAGTAAACTGGGCAAAACAATTTGCCGCACCAGAGAATGATTTTTGGCAAAACATCTGGTTAGTATTTCATTCTTTAATTGAAACCAATATTTCGCTGATTTAGTGTGTTTAATATCAGCCTTCTCAGCAAAATCGAACAAAGGTCGCAGAGATAAGTAAGCACGCTGCTGTTCCACAAAAGACGCACAACGAGCCTCAGGATCTTTGTTTGGGCCAGCAGCCCTATTATCAAAAACCAGTACCGGATCCTTATCCGCCTGTTGATCCTCAGCCTTTTCCTGTGCCCTAGTAGTGACTGCGTTTGCTACAAGTGAGTGTTGATGATTCCAGTCATCTATATTCTGTTGTGTGCAGTTCTGCACTTTTGGTAAATTGCCTATAATTAAATCTGCGATGGGTGAGTCGAGGACGCACGCGCGAACTTTACCTGATATGAAAGGGGTATCTATTTCGATAATCGCTAGAGGGTAGTACTCTATTCTGCCTCCAAAGGTAACGCATCTGGCAGTTTTCCCGACGAGACACGACTCGTCAATGCATGAACGTCTCACTCCAATCGTCGTGCATCCAGTGTCTCGTAGCAAACTTACTAATTTACCGGCTACCAAACCTTGGTGTAAAGTCAAAGTGCCACCTTTCTCAATCGATGACAACACAGGCAAAGTATGTCCACAGATCAGTATTGGCTTACCGTTAGGTTCGAATAAAGGCTTACAACCTTGACAATCTTCACTGTTAAATGTTTCCAATACCGATGTAGCGTTTGCATGCTCTGTCTTCCTGGTCGGACATTCTTTTTGGAAATGATCCGTCGCATTACACAGGTAACAGTGAGCTTCACGAATGTAGTTCTTCCTAGGACTTCCCTTTGGGCTGGATGGTGGTGTGTTAGTAGGGCTTGGACCTGATTTGTCACAAAATTTGGATGCGTGGCGCCAGGAACCGCAGCTACGACACCCCCATTTAGAGCTATCTGACATGCGCTGAGGAAAACGCTTGGGCGGGGAATAACGCGGCTTGAAATCGTGGTTAAATGTCCTATCAAATCTCGACCTCCTGTCGTATTGTCTATTCACATTATCAAATCGCGGTCTACGATATGGTGCATTGTTTAATTCCCTTGCAGAACATACCGGAAAATTATCAGGTTCCACCTGTTTATGTACTGACCTCCCAGGATGGGCAGTCATATACTGCCTCCCTAGCTCTAACATGGTTTCAAGATTCTTTGGGTCACGTTCTTGAAAGAACGCAACTAAGTCCGAACTACAGGCCGAGAGGACTTTATCTCTCAAGATGAGATCTTTGAGGCCTTCAAAATCTTTACTGATCCCAGATAGATCTATCCAGCGTGTAAATGCTAGTTTTATGTTAGCAATAAAGTCGCCAAATCCTGATCTTTACTGGGTTTCTCGTTTTTAAAACGCATAGAATAACCATGTGAAGTCAGACGGTATTTGCGAAGCAATGCTTCTTTCACAATATCATAGTTGAGCCGGTCATCTACAGGTAATAAAAAAAAAAGTTTGTAACGCCTGCCAGTGAGCAGGTTGCATAACATGGAACTCCATCGTTCTTTCTTTATCTTTAATGATATCATCTTCCCTTCAAAGCGTTCTAAGTACACATCGATCAAGTCAAAGGAGTCCGTAAAATTTGGTATTTTTAATTTATATGCCTGGAATGGTTCCTTCTCTGAGGACTCTCTACCAGAGGACTCATGACTAGAAGCATCTAATTCTAATTTCTTTAAAGCAATGGCCTTTTCCTTTTCAATTTCCATTTGTTTGGTAGTTGCTTCGACTTCCTTTTGTTTGGTAGTTTCCTCAACTTCTCTTTGTTTCGCCTCAACTTCCCTTTGTTTGGTAGTTGCTTCAAATTCCATTTTCTTTAACAGTCTTTCATCATATCTTTCTTTTCGTTCCTCGTCCTGTTTTCGCTTTATTTCTGCCTCTTTGAACTGTTCCATTGCCCATGTTTCCAGTTCAAGGCCTGTTTTGTCTAACTGTTTTCCCATATCAATAAAGTCTTTGAGACTTGCCATCTTGTCTTCGACTAAAATTGAGGTTACCCAAACCAGAAAAAAAAATATCTATATTTATACAAAGTAAACTGCTCTGCAAACGGCAGTATGTATACGAATTACTAACTATATAGAGAAATATTCGATATCATGACACAGTTGATGGATGAAGAAAACAGACGCTTCAATACGGACAACGAAAACTAGCAGGCTGGTAGTGGATAATAACGTACAGAAAAAGAGGGAAAAAAATAAATAGAAAATACAGATTTATTTACAACACCAAACCTGACAGACGACCAACCACAATGGGACTAAAAAAAAGAACTTATGTACAATGATAGTAAGAAAAATAACTGAAGAATACAACATGTAAACTGGACAAGAAAGAGTCTTTATACGATTGTAACGCTTTCTACGAACTAAACCCACACAACTAATGTGTATTATGTTCAAAGAAATCACTCAGGGCGCTCCATATCATCCGATCCAACACAGATGTGGCCCCTCAAGGGATTAATTTTAACAAAATCCTAATAGGTTAACTCAACCTTAGTTCCTCTATAAAGAAGACTAAACATTGAATCTAAACATAATTTAAGCAAACACGTAAGTCACGCACAATAACAACAAGCAACAGATGAGGTAAAGACAGGAATGCCAACAGTGTGGTACGCACGAACAAGAGCAATGATAGCACAAAAATGACTTATCTGTTTAGCAGCCTGCCACTGTATGGTGCCTTGCTTAGTACGTGGTGTAGATTCCACTGTGTATAAGTATCCATGCACAAGGGAGGAGGCAGTGAGCTGTATTGATGAGTCCTCTTGCTGTAATGATGTCTTAGTTTTCAAATAATCCGTTCCACTGCACAGGATGTGGTAAGCGTCGTAGACTCTACCGTAAGAATGTCTTGAAAAATATTCCTTATAAATGTTCCTTGATACTGCAAAAGATGCGACAAGCAGCGTAGACGTTCTTGAAATAGGAATGTTCTCTGATACTGCACAAGCTGCGGCAAGCAGCGTAGATCTTCTGGAATTCAGAATGATTATGGTCACAAGATGCGGCAAGCGGGTAGATTTTCAATTTTGAAATCTGATGTACATATCACTGATGGTAGTCCTGACACTATGGCAAAAAGTACGTCAGTAAGGACCACAAACAAGACGATAACAATGGATATATAACCGTATGTAAGTCCTCGAAAACAGCGTGCAGCTGTGCAACTAGCCACCATTCAAGCGCTGATGAATGTCAATCAAGCAAATTCTTGAAACAGAGTGTAGCTTCCTCCGTTCGACACACACTCAAGCGTTGGTAACCGACATAAGTGGCAATGCATTATGCTCTTACATGCAAATGTCTTGAATATTACGTGTTGCGTGAAACCAGTAATTTAAATCGATATTAGGCTGAACACGGCCTTGTCTTTGAAATTCAGTGTTGTGTGAACACGCCAACTTACGTGAGCGAAATTTTCAGGAATATGAGTAGATATTTCATGACTGGCAACCTTGGATTGTAAAATGGCATAATACTTTTGGCACGGATGGCTAGATTCTTCTGGCGGGTACACTTTCCCTCAAAGAGCCCCCAAATGACACATGCTGTAGGGGATGCATGTTGTCGCAGTAATTAATCCTCAAAGGTGCTTACTATCTTTTACACCATAATTGACACATTCATTCCTGAGTAAACCAATCAACACCGCAATTTAGTCCCAAACTGAACACTGTATTACGGAAATGTCATGAAACACAAATATGATATGAAATCCAAATATCCAAGGTAATAATTCATAATTCTTCCTAGAATTAACCAACAAGATTCAGCGATCACAACTAGCCATCTTTTTCCGCTCTACACGCAACCTTCCAGTCTCCATTTCAGTCAACAACTGACCACCTCGCACACTGCACTGTTCTCCCGTGTTTTTACCCACCGTCTCGCACGAGACACACTCACGCAAAACCCGACTGACCGCTTTTCATTCGCACTTAACATACACACAGGCCGACGTCATTTACTGTTCACGCAAACAACCTCTCTCACTTTATCATTTGCTTACACACACACCCACTGACCATAATCATCATCATCATCATCAGCGTAATCATCATCATCCTCAATGTAATATATGCTTGATAATTGTATTACCGTGAAATCATCATCATCATCACGATATATGCTCGATGTCTGTATTATAGTGACAACATCATCATCATGTAACATCTACATTACACTGATATCATCATCATCATGTGACACAATAATATACGTCTGTGTGTCGATTACAGAAAACTTAATGCTCAAACTGTGGCAGACAGTGAACCTCACCCTTTTATTGACGATTTACTTACTCGTCTATCGACAGCAACATATTTCACAAAAATTGATTTAACCAAGGGATACTGGCAGATTCCCTTAACAGAATAAGCCAAATATGTTACCGCGTTCTCGACTCCACAAGGTCTCTACCAGTGGAATGTCATGCTTTTCGGGCTCATGAACGCACCTGCAACGTTCATTCGCATGATGCGAAAAATTGTATCTTGCAGACCAGACATTATCACATATATTGATGATATTTGTCTATTTAGTTCTTCATTTGATGAACATTTTTTAGGATTAAGTTCAGTATTAGACATCTTAAGATCTAACAACTTAACTGCTAGACCAAGTAAAATACAAATAGCTTTCCAAGAAATACCTTTTCTTGGACATATCATAGGGGCTGGACGTATCCAAACCATTCGCCATAATGTATCGAAAATTTTAAAATTATCAGTTCCACAAACAAAGAAACAAATTAGGAGCTTACTGGGTCTTGTACAGTATTATAGCAGATTTATACCCAACTTGTCGTCCATCACGGCTGTCTTGTCTTCGTTATTGAGGAAAGACATGCCTACGAAAATTACGTGGACAACAGACTGCAACACTACGTTTAATAAAATTTTGACAATCTTTTCCAGGCCACCTATTTTAAGGTTGCCAGATACTAAAAAATGTTTATTCTCCGTACAGATGCAAGCAGTTACGGATTAGGAGGTAGCCTGTTACAAGAAAATGACGGCGTACTTCACCCAACTCTCTTTATATCGAGAAAATTCACCGATGCCGAACTCAAATACTCGGTGATAGATAAAGAACTCATTGCAGTCGTGTGGGCAATTCAAAAGCTGGAGAAATTCTTGCTCGGCGCCCTGTTCGTCATCCAAACCGATCAGAAGGCAGCAGCTTCGCTCAGACGAGCCAATCACAAGAACGCCAAGTTAGCACGATTTTCCATACTGCTCCAACCATTTGATTTTACAATAGAAGCCATTCCGGGACACAAGAATGTGGTGGCAGATTCCCTATCTCACCATCCGTCATCGTCAAACGAAGAAAATTAAGAACTCAATGAACTAAAACTCCTTATATGCTGGAAGTTATTCAGCCGTATTCAAGAGATGACAAACTTACAATTCATAATGGGCAAAGACATTAAGTTGTTCACAGACGGTGGAACATTTCGTTATAAAATTTCGGATTTAAAGGACTTAAGTGATCATGAATCAAATGTATGAAAACACAACATTCTTAAAATGTTCAGAAAACAATATTACTTTTCAAATAGTCGCATGACATTATCGAGTTCGTTCGAATTTTAATAGACTTTGGTTAGTGTCCATACATAGCTCAATCGATTTCAAACATTCTTCTATCAAGATACGATTGAAAATAGGATCGAACTTACTTATACATACTTTCAAGTACTGTCGGTTGAACTCAGGATCATCTCTAGTTGAATGAATTATTCTTAATCGAACATTACGCACATGGATGGACTTAGGACATATTATTTGTCGGAATTGACACTAGTTATTTCAATACTTTATTGTTATTAAATAAAAAGAAGAGAAAACGAATTTCAAAACAAACAGTATCACACAATTAATTAATATAAGTACTTTAGTTAAGTAACTAGTGATTATTATATGTATTTTAATAACTTATGTTAACATAATTATGATATATAATGATATGTATGGCGTCTTATTAGTTGATAGATTTATTTGGTTATATTTACTTAGATAATTTCTTCTGTACACATATATTCTATTCTAATCTATTAATTTCTTATTACTACCTTTTCACGCATTCTTAATTTTTCTTTTCTTTAGTTTTCTTTACCCTCTTTAACAATGATACAATACTTTATTTTACTTAATTAGATTTTGATTATAGAACATCCTATACACAATACATTTAGTTAATTCTATATTTAATTAGTTTTAGATTATGATGTTGATTAATACAGCACACATTTATTAGTTAAGACATAATTTTCGTTACATACATTATTTACTATATTATCTGACATTTGACATTTCTTTAGTTAACTTAGTATATTTTAATGTATTTTGTGACATGTACTATATTTGACTACGACCTTCGACAATGTTTTAATCACAGCATCGTGGGCCGTATGTCGATAATCTTTAAATTTTTTTGAAATAATTATGAGAAAAAAAATCCATTGAATAGATTTTTTTACCCCCGTCGGTCAGGGGAATGTTACGATAGGGTTTATGATGTTAGCCACTTTTATAGTGAGCTCTTTTAAAGTTACGCATTAAGGGGTTTGAAATGCTATTAATATATATTATGTTTCGCGCTTCACGGTATTGAACGCGAATTTGTAGAGTTGCTTAGATTTATGATGACGTGTTGCGTTGGTATGCTAACACGTGACGACATTATAATTGTACCCTTTGTATTCTGAATTCCGTCCTAGTCAGACGTGACTTTTCAACGCTCCCGTTAATGACAGTAATTGTGTAGAGGTTTCTCTATTATATGGCAGAAATAAGTCAAAAGTGATAAAGAGAAAACAAATAAAGACGTGGCCAGAAATAATGAACACTTTTTATTAATAAAAGAACTGTATAAAATGTCAAGCAGCAAAGACAGACCTCCAAGCCACATGCACGCGCAACAAAGTGGTAACAGTTCCCACTGCTCAATATCTTCCTTAGTGCATTCACGAAGTCCAGGAATATTTCCCAGGGTTATTCCTGCAATAGGTTTGTTCAACAGGCACACGAAAGTCCTCCCTGTTAAGTAAGGGGTATCCAAGAATACTTCTGCAGTTAGATAGTATTCCACTGTGCCCCCGAATGTAATGCATTTAACCTCCCTGTCTGTGTAATCAGATTGATCCACCAACGACCTGCGCACTCCAATCGTAGTGCACCTGGTGTCCCTGAGAAGTGAAACAAGTTGGTTGTTTACAAAACCTTTATTAAAGACTAGTGACCCATGTGGTGAAATTACAGTGATGCAACGTTAAAATTCCTCCAATTATAAAGATAATAGGTAAAATAACATGTAGGGATAACATTATACGTAAGATATGAGGATACATTCTCGCCCACGCCAGCGTTTTCTAACGCCATTGAAACTAACTAGTTAGAACATGCAGACTAAACGGTTTACCCTTTTAGACGGGAGGGAAACGGAGATAAAAGAAAACAATATGACGGTCGGCACACGTGTTTGAATCTAAATGCTAAAAAGACGCAATTTGTAGTTTTAAAGAAAAAATTACGCCACTAGTTGACACAATGTAAGGAATTGGTAGAAAAACGACCTTAGCTCTTGTTAGAAACAGTCGTATCTTGGAAGTTTTACGGTACTTGGTTGTTTTGTTTGAATATAGCGGCAAACGCCGTGGACGAAGGTTAAAAAACAAATTTCAAAACTAACCTTGAGAAAAGTCGGTTTTTCTTTAATAATAACGTTAGGAAAATAAAAACTAGCTAGTTTGATAGCCCATCTTAATCTGACAAATAATATACTTTTAATTACACAGACGGACAGATAACACGGAAGATATTGACGAAAGACTGTATTGTTCAATACAGACTAGCGAACCGTTTTTGTGCATATTTTCACTAAAGTTACATTTTGACGTCCTTGAGCCGAACGCATAAAATCAAACTGCGTTGGACTAGGGGCAAAGTAGGAGGATAGTAGCTAAAAATAACTTAGCATAGAAATCGTATAAGTAAGTGGGGCAGATTTGTGTAGTTTTTTCATGTAGTTAGTCCAAAAAACAAGTGTAATTTTGGGAAAAAACAAGTTGAGACAGACGGACCGACAGAAAAATACTACACACTAGACTGAGATTGGACTGAAATTGGACTTTTAGTTTGAATATTTGAAAAGGTAGAGGGGAAGTCCGCTGATTGGACAAAAGCATTTATATTATTGAAAAAGAGACGCACGCTTGTTCCATTTTTAAAAGACTGTCCTTAAACACAGTTCGTTACTGCTAAATGAGTGTTTTCCAGAAGATATTATATATTATCAGTGGGACGCCATACTATAGCCAGCAGCTCAGCTGAGTTTTGCTAGTACAACGTAACTGTGTTTTCACATTTTGAATTGTGAGTTTCTGGTCTGGCACTACGCTAGTGCCAGATGCTTTTGTAGAAGTACAAGAGTGGATGCAGAAGCAGCCTAACATTTTACTCCAGCTATTGTGAGGAGTGGGCTACTAGAATTCTGTACTGCATCGTCACAGGCCAGATAAGTGAATACCTGGCCAGCTGTAGATTCATCACACTGGTTCCACAAATAAATAAATAAACCAAAATCGTGTTGATAAAAGCTGTACTGCAGGTCTATATTTCAAAGACATGAACATTATAAAGCAGAGATTGGGCATGATGACACCACCCCAACTAAACATCCAGTGCTAGTTCTTCCAAAGACACTGTAGTCCATATTAATATTAACCAATGTAACCATATATTTATGTATACAGTTTTCATTTGATTGTTCAATATATATGCACCTTTATTGATAAATACATATTATTTCATACGTCCTGACCAGAAGAAACATTTGGTTCAGGACTAAATAAATTTAAAAGATTGTCAAATTTAAATTCTAAAGACAGTGTTAGTTGATTTTATCATAGAGATTATTATTCTTAGTATTAGACTTAGTATTTACATGTGTGTGTCTGTATATTTAAGTACCTACACATCACAATTCAGTACCCTAGACATTTAACGTAGCTAACATACATAATAGCAGAATAGGTCTGTTTGAGGTCATAAGTGGTAGCAGAAAGGCATTCTGTAACTCACATAAACTGTTATCATCAGGAGCCTTCACAGCTGACCTCATCCAGGACACTAGGTAACATAACAACCACGCAATAACATCAAAAACCACTACAAATATTGGGGTCCTGTCCGGGATTTGAACCCTCTCCCACTACAAATATTGGGTAGCTCTTGTCCCAGGATTTAGGTTTATCAAAGATATTAGGGTCTCCTGGTCTGGGAATTAAACTAGTGGGGACAGAGTTATATAAATTTAAAAGTGTCCCTAAAATTAAAAGTGGAAAATAAAAGTTGATGAATCTTCACAGCCAGTGGTAATTAATTAATTAATTAATATATTACCTTAGTAATTATATACTTGGAATTTACCTTAGTCATTGTTAAATTGTATGATCTAGTATGACAGATCTAGCAAAATTTAGATCGGCTGCTGTGCTGACGGCGAAGGAAATGAACGTGGATGGTCAGGTTTTAATTCAGTATGTAACTTCAGAATGTGACAAGTATATTGAAAGGGAAGATAGGAGGTTAGCTGAAGAGAAGAGGTTACAAATTGAGGCTGACAAAGAACTTAAGAGGCTGCAGATTGAGGCTGACAAGGAGGCTAGGGCATTGGAGGCAGATAGGGAGGCTGAAATAAAGAGGCTCCAATTAGAAGAAAAAAAGTCTGAAAGGGAAGCAGAGGAAAGAAGATTAGCTACAGAAAGAGAGGAAAAGAGATTGACTGCCGAAAGGGAAGCAGAAGATAGGAGATTTCAAAGGGAGCACGAATTACGACTAAGGGAGCTGGAATTACAAGGCCATGCTCCTGAAAATGGTGCCAGCCCCTTTCCCTCAGATGCCACGCTTAGTCAGGGAGCCTCAACCTCAGCTATGGGGTTTCATTTAGACCATTTTGTTGAGAAAGACGATTACATTGAGGGGTACCTCAGTAGATTTGAACTATTGGCTACTACGTATGGGTTGGAGAGAGAGAGATGGAGTCTTAAGTTATCCCAAGGGCTTAGAGGTACTTCTTATGAAGTTTTTGCTAAGATGAATAGAGACGACCAAGACAATTATGACACGCTAAAGCAGGCTTTGTTATTGGGATATGAAAAGAATGGTGAATTTTATCGTAAGAAGTTTCATCATCTCATCTCAACCCATAACCCGTCATGGGTCGTAGGGGTGCCATGGTGGAAGCATCAGCAGACAGGGTCCTCCACTGCTCTCTATTCTCAGCAATGCGTACAAGTGTGGAGAAACCGTGTCCTGCCCATTCTTTGATGTTATCAGCCCAGGATTTTCTTTGCCTTCCTCTTCTCCGTTTACCTTCGACTGTCCCCTGGAGGATCGTTTTCGAAAGGGAGTCATGACGAGTTACATGCCCAAACCAGGCAAGCTTTCGACGTTTCACTATTGACAAAAGTGGTTCTTGGTGGCCTGCATAGGTGTTTATCTTCTCTCTAACATAGATATTTGTTTTGTGCTCTTTATAGCAAATGCGCAAAATTCTTCTGTAACATTTATGCTCGAAAGCCTGAATCCTTCGCTCCGTATCTGCAGTGAGTGTCCAGCCCTCACACCCATACAAGAGAATAGATAATACAAGTGATTTGTATAATTTGATCTTCACAGGAAAACTGATGTTACTTTTCCAGATCACATTCAACCTTGTCATGGCAGCTGAGGCCATCTCAAGTCTTGTCTTGATTTCTTTATTTGATCTTCCATCACTACATATAGTGGACCCGAGATATTTAAAGGTGTTAACTTCTTCTAACGTTTGCCCATTTAACGTAATGTTGGTCGGAACATGTTTCTTATGGCTATTCACCAATATCTTGCTTTTTTCTATATTAATTTCCATCCCATATGTTCTTGTTACTTTCTCCAGTCTAGAGGTAAGGTCTTGAAGTTCTGATTCTGTTCCAGCTATCAGATCAATATCATCAGCAAAACGTAGATTACACAGAGGTCGGCCTCCAATCGATATGGTTGATTTATAATCGTAGAGAGCCTCCTGCATAATATGTTCTAGATAAATGTTAAAGAGCACTGGTGATTTGTTCTGAGGTACTTCTTTTTGGTCTAAAGCCAGCCTGTTCCTCTGACAAGATTTGTTCTGATTTCTGTTTTATTCTGTTCAAAAGTATCCTTAACATCACCTTACTTGGATGACTAATAAGGCTAATGGTTCTGTAGTTCTTGCACATTTTTAGATTTCCTTTCTTTGGAAGCGGTATTACTAATGACTGCGTCCATTCTTTTGGCCATTTTTTTGTACTCCATATCTTCTGGCAAATTGTTGTCATGATTTTTACTATATCTGGTCCTCCATATTTCAAGAGCTCTGCTGGTATATTATCCACACCCGGTGACTTCCCTCCTTTCATCGAACATATAGCCTCTTCCACTTCTTCCCGTAGTATTGCTGCATTTCTGAGTTCTCTGTTTTCGCACTTAATGTTGTTTAATATGCCTAAGTCAGTGTCAAGTTTACAGTTATATAATTCTTTACAATATTCTGTCCACCTTCTCATTACAGCTGTTTTTTCATTGAGCAGAGCCCCATTGCTATCTTCTATGACAGTTACCCTGGGCTGTTGGGGTTTTGATAGTCTTCTTAATGTGTCAAAAACTGCCTTGCTGTTACCTTTTATTAGCCCCGTATTAATGGACTCACATTGATCAGCTACCCATTTTTCTTTGGCCTGTTTCATTTTCTTTCTAATATTTTTATTCACCATACTGTATTGCCATGCTGCTTCAGGAACCTCTTTCTTAACCTTTTTCATTTCCCGTCGTGTATCACATAACTTCAGAATGTCATCTGTAACCCATGGTTTGTTTATTTTCTTTCTTTTACCAAGTATTTCTGTTGCTGATTCAATGAGCACGTCTTTCATGTTCTCTGTGAAATGCCAAACTTTTGTCTGGGGAGACATACCACCAATTCTCTGCCAGACTGGAAACCTATTTGGAGAAATGGACTGCTCTGGGGAAGACCCAAGATCTCAAAGAGATGATCATGATAGAGCAATTAAGAGAGTCCATGGCTCCAGACCTGAGAAAATTTCTCATGGAACAAGGTGCAGAGAGGTTGGGGAGGTTTTGAATGTCGCTGAGAGGTATCAGGCAGCCCAGGCAGAGGTAAGTGGCACTAAAAAGAAGCATATAGAAAATTTTAAAGCTCCACAGCACTTTAGTAAATTTGATACCAGAGAACAAGGTAATAAAGGTAGGACAAACTTTGATAGGCCACGAAATGATTATCGTGATAGAAATTCACAGTTCAATGACCAAAAATATAATGAAAGAAAACCGTTTAACCAAGGAAAGAGATGGTGCAAATTGTGTAAGAAAGACAACCATAACACCGAATTTTGTAAAAGGAAACCTTCAAACATTGCTGCAATGAAATCGGGGAACCAGAGATTAAAGGTTAATCCTAATGGACAGCAGGAACCTTATCACCCCCCAGTTTGTGAGGATGTTATTTGCAATGGGGTCACTATAAGGTGCCTATATGATACAGGTTTGGATTATGATTCAGTTGTGAAGTCTAGCCTAGTGGACCCAAGTCAGTATACCACAGAAACAGTGGATATACAAGGGGCGACTAAGGACATACCACTCATGACACTTCCCATCGCAAGGATAACGGTGAAAACTCGCTATGTGGAAGGAGAAATCAGAGCAGCAGTGATAGATGAACCAATCTACCCTCTGATATTGGGGTGTAGATACGTCTTCTTGGGGAATCCCGAGAGACCTGTGATCATGGCGACAGTGCAGACCAGGTCACAGAAAAAGGAGGAAGAAGGTGAACCTATAAATGCTCATCCAGAAGAGATGAGGAAGGCGCAGGCTGAGGATAGGACACTCAAGCCATGTTTCAAAAAATTGCCCAAATGCCACACACCTCCAAGCAAGGGAGAGTATTTTATGAAGAACAAATTGATATACAGGAAGGCCGGAACTGGAACAAATGGTCACAACCAGCTGGTTCTTCCCGCTTCATATAGGGAAAAAGTGATGGAACTAGGGCATGCGATTCCCTTCAGTGGTCACATGGGGATCAGCGCCACAGGACAGCGTATAGCTTGTCATTACTTCTGGCCAGGGATAACGGAAGATATAAAAAGATATGTCAAATCCTGTCCAGAATGTCAAAGGGTAGCTCCAAAGCATTGGACTGCTCCTGCAACTCTAGGGGAAATGCCCATAGTGGGAACACCTTTTGAGAGGGTTGCAGTGGATATTGTGGGACCTCTCACTCGGACCAAGAGGAGGAACAGTTACATCCTTACTCTGGTGGACACTTGTTCTATGTGGGGAGAGGCGGTGGCCCTGCCGTCAATTGATTCGAAACATGTAGCAGAGGCACTACTTACAATATTCACAAGATTAGGATTCCCGCATCAAATCTTGACTGATAATGGCTCACAGTTCAAGGGGAAACTAACGGAAGAAGTTTTTAAGCTATTTCAAGCCAGACACTTTCATTGTAGTCCGTACCATCCACAAGGGAACGGCCAGGTAGAGAGGTTCAATGGGACTCTCATTTCTATCCCGAGGAAGCTGGCACATGAAAAACCTGATATGTGGGATCAATTTCTACCTGCCGCGTTGTTTGCGTATCGGGAGGTACCACATAGTTTAATCGGGATGGCTCCCGCAACCCTGCTATTTGGGAGGCCAATAAAAGGTCCATTAGAAGCATTATTAAGGACCTGGACAGATGAGAGGGCAGAAGAGACTGTTACCTCATCATATCGATATGTGAACGAGCTGACCACTCGTCTGAAAGCTGGATGGAAACTGGCAAATGATAATTTGAGACAAGCCAGGAAGAAACATGCAGCATATTTTAATAGGAAAGCAAAGGACAGAGAATTAGCTGTGGGAGAGAAAGTGCTTCTTCTACTACCCGGCTGCCAGAATAAGTTGCAAATTGGATGGCAAGGTCCATATACGGTTCTAGAGAAGGTGTCTAGAACAAACTATAAAATTGACAAAAAGGGGAAGGAAAAGATATATCACGTGAACCTTTTAAAGAAGTATCTGGACAGACCAATCCAGGAAAGCACCCCCTTACTGACCTTGGCTATCGCAACTAAAATGAAAAAGGAACCACTCACCTCACATAAATACCCCTTACATCCCTGTGAGACAGCAGCACAGGTAAAAGTCAGTAAGCACCTGACTAAAAATCAGAGGGAGAGAGTTCAACAGGTTCTGGAGGAACATACAGATGTATTAACAGATAAACCAGGACATACAAGTTTGCTACAGTATGACATGAAGCTGGTAGACTCAAACCCAATCTGTATGAGAGCCTATTCTGTTCCGTTCGCTAAGGAGAAGGCACTGAAAGAGGAAATAGATTATTTGTTGAAAGAAGGGATTATTTCTAACAGTGAATCTTCGTTTAGCTCCAATGTAGTTTTGTTGAGGAAACCGTCTGGGGAACATAGACTGTGCATAGATTACAGGAAACTGAATGCTGTCACAGAAGGACAAGTGGATCCATTACCGGACACAAAACAGTTATTTGCCAGATTGAACAAGGCAAAATACTTTTCGAAGGTGGATCTTAGCAAAGGCTATTACCAGATTCCAGTGAAGCCTGAAGTTAGACCTTATTTAGCTTTTAATACCTCGGAAGGACATTATGAATTCAACATGCTACCATTCGGACTGAAAAATGCTCCGAGTGTATTTTCTAGGATGATGCGCAAATTGTTGGATCCCTTGAATAATCCCTGTATCACAAATTTCATGGATGATATTCTCGTCGCCACAGATACATTTGAAGAACACATGAACTCTCTGAATATGTTATTTGATAGGCTTAGGGAAGCGAACTTAACTGCTAGACCAACAAAATATTGTATTGGATGCAAAGAGTTGGAATTCTTGGGACATACTGTATATCAGGGTAACATGATCCCTGATCCCAAGAACTTGGAAAAACTGCAGAGAGCACCTAGACCACAAACAAAAAAAGACGTGCGATCATTCGTGTCGTTATGTGGGTTTTACCAAAAATATATCAAAAATTTTAACTCTATATGTGCTCCTCTGACTGATCTGACTCGCAAGGGAAATCCAGATAAAATTGTTTGGTCAGCGCAATGTGAATTGGCATTTCAAGAGTTAAAGGAAAAAACTCACTAGCAAGCCTATTCTCAAATTGCCTGATTTGACTCAGGACTTTGTGGTGAGAACAGATGCAAGCAATGTAGGCCTGGGGGCGGCTCTGTTGCAAAAGTCCTCTTCACCCAATGGGGAACTGAACCCAGTCGCTTATGCAAGCCGCAAGTTGAACAAAGCGGAGCAAGGATATTCCACAAGCGAAAAAGAATGTTTAGCGTTAATCTGGGCAATAAAAAAGTTCCAAATCTATCTGTATGGTAGGACTTTTGTGGTCCAGACAGATCACCAGCCTCTAGTGTTCTTATCTCAGGCCAAGCATGAAAATGCAAGATTGTTAAGATGGTCTTTATTGTTGCAACCTTACCAGTTTAATATTGAATATATCCCGGGATCACAGAATGTCGGTGCAGATTTCCTCAGTAGGCACCCCTGTGATCAAAATTAGAGTAGTTGGCAGGCGTGAGGAGTTAATTTTATCTATGTGTATCACTGGTTTTGGAACTTGCCGTAGTGCATGTTCTCAGGTGGGGAGATGTGTGGTGAAATTACAGTGATGCAACGTTAAAATTCCTCCAATTATAAAGATAATAGGTAAAATAACATGTAGGGATAAAATTATACGTAAGATATGAGGATACATTCTCGCCCACGCCAGCGTTTTCTAACGCCATTGAAACTAACTAGTTAGAACATGCAGACTAAACGGTTTACCCTTTTAGACGGGAGGGAAACGGAGATAAAAGAAAAAAATATGACGGTCGGAACACGTGTTTGAATCTAAATGCTAAAAAGACGCAATTTGTAGTTTTAAAGAAAAAATTACGCCACTAGTTGACACAATGTAAGAAATTGGTAGAAAAACGACCTTAGCTCTTGTTAGAAACAGTCGTATCTTGGAAGTTTTACGGTACTTGGTTGTTTTGTTTGAATATAGCGGCAAACGCCGTGGACGAAGGTTCAAAAACAAATTTCAAAACTAACCTTGAGAAAAGTAGGTTTTTCTTTAATAATAACGTTAGGAAAATAAAAACTAGCTAGTTTGATAGCCCATCTTAATCTGACAAATAATATACTTTTAATTACACAGACGGACAGATAACACGGAAGATATTGACGAAAGACTGTATTGTTCAATACAGACTAGTGAACAGTTTTTGTGCATATTTTCACTAAAGTTACATTTTGACGTCCTTGAGCCGAACGCATAAAATCAAACTGCGTTGGACTAGGGGCAAAGTAGGAGGATAGTAGCTAAAAATAACTTAGCATGGAAATCGTATAAGTAAGTGGGGCAGATTTGTGTAGTTTTTTCATGTAGTTAGTCCAAAAAACAAGTGTAATTTTGGGTAAAACCAAGTTGAGACAGACGGACCGACAGAAAAATACTACACACTAGACTGAGATTGGACTGAAATTGGACTTTTAGTTTGAATATTTGAAAAGGTAGAGGGGAAGTCCGCTGATTGGACAAAAGCATTTATATTATTGAAAAAGAGACGCACGCTTGTGCCATTTTTAAAAGACTGTCCTTAAACACAGTTCGTTACTGCTAAATGAGTGTTTTCCAGAAGATATTATATATTATCAGTGGGACGCCATACTATAGCCAGCAGCTCAGCTGAGTTTTGCAAGTACAACTTAACTGTGTTTTCACATTTTGAATTGTGAGTTTCTGGTCTGGCACTACGCTAGTGCCAGATGCTTTTGTAGAAGTACAAGAGTGGATGCAGAAGCAGCCTAACATTTTACTCCAGCTATTGTGAGGAGTGGGCTACTAGAATTCTGTACTGCATCGTCACAGGCCAGATAAGTGAATACCTGGCCTGCTGTAGATTCATCACACTGGTTCCACAAATAAATAAATAAACCAAAATCGTGTTGATAAATCAAATTTAAATTCTAAAGACAGTGTTAGTTGATTTTATCATAGAGATTATTATTCTTAGTATTAGACTTAGTATTTACATGTGTGTGTCTGTATATTTAAGTACCTACACATCACAATTCAGTACCCTAGACATTTAACGTAGCTAACATACATAATAGCAGAATAGGTCTGTTTGAGGTCATAAGTGGTAGCAGAAAGGCATTCTGTAACTCACATAAACTGTTATCATCAGGAGCCTTCACAGCTGACCTCATCCAGGACACTAGGTAACATAACAACCACGCAATAACATCAAAAACCACTACAACCCTGTCCCATCATATGAGGACATAACTGGCAAAGGCTGTCCACACAGGAGCCTAGGTACTCCCTCTGGCTGAAATAAAGAATTACATTTAGAACAATTACTACTGTTAGATAAGTCCACACTACATGCATTAGCATGAGAGACAACATTAGTATTCTGTACTGGATTACTGTCATTAAGATGCTTAACACCATTTGACCGTTCAGGATTTTTAGACTGTCTAATGTTATTGTTTTAATGATAACCTCTGTTATTGAAATTATTGTCATTATTCCTGTAAAATGACTTTTGTCCTCTGCCTGATCTGAAATTATATCCACCTAACAAGAAGATAATGAAGTCACATACTTTGAGAAAAAGAGAGCTATCCAGACTATCAGAAGAGAACAGAACCAACCCAAAGACGACTATCACACTCTCGACCGGCAGGGACAGATAACTATTTTTCGCCTCAGGACAGGGCATAACAAACTGAATAAACACATGCACAAGCTACGATTGTCTGCTTCACCACTGTGCACATGTGGATTAAACGAACAACCTGCTGAGCATGTTCTACAGTATTGTCCGCTGTATGACCAGTTAAGAAAGATATACTGGCCCAATGACTCAACACTAAACTCAAAGCTATATGGAGCTAAAGAGGAACTTCAAACAACAGTCGAATTCATCACGAGAACTCGTCTGACGGTGTAAACATCAAAGATGCGATCGCAAGAAGAAGAAGAAGATATCCCCCTAATATTCATTAGATCTGAAGGAGGATTGTGGAGGAAAAATCCATCATCATATGAATTATAATTTCTTTGAGGCTGTTGTGATCTTTTATTAAAATTATATCTTCCCCTGAAAAATCCATTATTATGATCTCGATTTACACGAAAGTTTCTATCCATGCTATTAGATCTCTGTCTAGGTGAATTATGCACCACAGTCCTGGCAGATGCCACTAGCAATGAATCCTTAAAGTTATTTTTGCTAAGGTTCCTACCAGGATGTGCAATTTGGTATTGCCGTCCAAGAGTTTCCATAGCAGATAATGTTTAAATTTCCTCTCGTGTAGGAATGATAAAAAGTCACCACTGATTGAAGACAGCACTTTGTCTCTTAGAATCAAATCAGCCAACCCATCAACAGTTTTTTTTTCAATTTTTGACAAATCAACCTATCTAGAAAAGTAAAGTTTAATAGATGAGACAAATTCAGCAAAATCCTTAGCTGAATCGGGTAACAATGATTTTAGCTTTAACCTATACCCATTTTCATCCAATTGATACTTTAGCAACAAAGCTTTCACAGCTTCATAATCATTTCGACTCTGATCATCCATGGTGCAGACTGCAGTAAGAGCCTCACCCACCATCAACCTACTAGGCCATGTAGCTCTATCAATCTTAAACTCTTGGCAAATTAAGCCTAAAAGTGGAAGCATGGTCTTTCTTTGCAGCCTCACTACTTGCTTGATTAGTCTGAGGATGTTGAAGTCTCAACTTTTCTAATTCCAGTTCTGCCATTCTCAAGTTCTGAGCATAGGCTAATTTTTTCTCAAGTGCCAATTCATCTTGTCTCCTTTTCTCAGCTAATTCTTCTTGTCTCCTCTTCTCAGCTAATTCCAATTTTTCCACTCTCCTCTTCTCAGCTAATTCCAATTCTTCTACTCTCTTCTTCTCCTCCCTATCCAATTTTCTTTGATCTCTGAGTTCATTGTTTTCTAGCCTTTTTAATTTTTTTGCATGCTCAATGGATGCATATGTTCTCAACATCTCACCCTCCATACCAAATTCTTTTCCAATCGTTATAAAATACTCCAAGGTAGCCATAATTAACTATTATTGTGCTTTCAAATTGCTGAACAATAATGCAAATATTATATAATGAATATGTGAGCGATATTAGCAACAATTATTTCACCACTCAAAATCACTCAGCCGCATGTAATAATAGATGTTATTAAAGGAGCAAAAAAATAGAGATACAAACAAGATTACAGGATACAGTGACAGAGCTAATTGAAGATAATACAAATGATTAAACTAGGCAGAAATGTATGAACTGTATAACAAATGAAGAGAATTCAGCTCTTCCACACTTATGACAAGACAAGCACAATTTCACAACATATATGACATCTAATAACTAAGGGATAGCAAGGTAAGATGAACAATTTTACAAACAATAATGGAGAAAAACTGAATAAAATTACACTTATCTTGATAACAATAACAAACTTGCCAAATAACAGGACCTTCCCAATTAGATAAATAATGAACCTGGTTAATTCAATTAAGGCAGTAACACTCAGCTATGTACGCCGGCCCCTTAATTTGAAAAAAAATCAGATACAAACTACAGAACGCTTATGAATTTACGACCGTCCATTGGAGGTATAGCAAATTCATAAGTCTCTTCCAACTTAATACAGGAACATATAGACACAAAAATACATATAACATAAAGAAAGAACTCTGGCAAACGAGATTCTTTAAATCAGAGGCTGCATGTATCTATAAATATACTTTTCTGCATTCCAGAAAAAAGATCCTCCTGGTTTCCGCCTCCTTAACAAGGAACGATGATACACACTCCGTTTTGACCAGGTTAGGTTTAACAAAGCAGCCAGCAGCCGACAAACACCGCCATTTTGAAAAATACAGTACTGGGCAGAAAATGAAGTCCAATGACTCGAAAAAATTCTCCTGACATCACCAAACGATACTGGATTCAGGATCCTGGCTTGAGCCCCCATTCTACTGTTGCGTGTCTTTATATATAATTTGATCAGTAACTTTTGAGTACACGCCTGGTTACTCTGGCCAAGATAATATTAGGGTAGAACTGCTTGACCACGCATACAGCAATACAACTTGAACTATCAATGTCACCACAAAGGCAGAGTGGACAATCTACACAATGTTTATTACAATAAACGCTGCTCCACATGCATAATCTTGAAAGCCATTTTATCTTATGGCATCACATATTCAGTCATCAGTATAGCTCTGTATCTTCAGTAGCTAGAACACTGTCCACGACAGTTTTACACATATTTATTTAATCAGTTCAACGAAATGCATACTCCCTTTAAAATGAAGATATCTAGTACACCTCACACAAGATCTTGATGTACTATAGTCCGTTCGGAAATTCGTGCCCACAGAAAGTGTCAATTTTCTGCAAAACTGTTTGTTGTATGGACATGAATTTTTGCATGCAGTCTTAGATTTTCCAAGCAGTTATTAATATATTTTTTGCCCTTACAAAACTCATGTCATGTTCGAATTTTCTTCTTTACGTTATATAAAAAAACTCTTACTGTTGTCTGGGTTAATTTTTAGTAGTTTTGCAGGAAAGTTACAATATCCGTTCAAAAATATTTTTTTTTTGGTTTGAATTAGTGTAGTGACTACATGTCCGCACGAGTGCGCACCTATAGTACACAGTCGCGAGTAACTAATTAAAAAAAAAAAAAATATTTTTGAACGGATCGTGTAACTTTCCTGTAAAACTACTAAAAATTAACCCAGAACCCAACAAGAGTTTTTTATATAAGTAAAGAAGAAAATTTGAACATGACATGAGTTTTGTAAGGGCAAAAAATATATTAACAACTGCATGGAAAATCTAAGACTGCATGCAAAAATTCATGTCCATACAACAAACAGTTTTGGAGAAAATTGACGCTTTCTGTGGGCACGAATTTCCGAACGGACTATAGTGATGGTATAACGTAGGGATATATCACAGAATCATATAAATCTCAGGAGCTCAGATACATACGTCCACTCGCCATCAGCCACACACAAGAAGCCCCTTAGCAGACGATCTTCCTCCCGTCTGCCTTGCTTACCACGACGTCTGCCGAACTGCACCTCGAGGCAATGACGTCACTTCATGTGTTACCAAGGACTACGTATAATAAACAAACATGAAGCCTTGTCGAAACCTCTAATAATATCGACAGACTTGTTATGAATTTAACTCATTACATATATATATATATATATATATATATATATATATATATATATATATATATATATATATATATATTATATATATATATATATATATATATATATATATATATATATATATATATATATATATATATATATATATATAATATAATATAATATACATACGATATATATATATATATATATATATATATATATATATATATATATATATATATATATATATATATATATATATATATATATATATATATATATATATATATATATATATATATATGTGTGTGTGTGTGTAATAGGGTGGGCGAGAGATGATGATGCTGCTGTGATATGTGATCACTTTCTTGCACACTCGCAACCGACCTGATCATCAATAAAACTCTGATTCTAAGGCGTACTCGTTGGAGCGCGCACATCGAAAATATATGGCGTTAAACACATAACTATGACATGAACTTGAGGAGGGCCCTGGGGTGTTTTTATGGCCCCATCTCTCTCACACACACACACACACACACACACACACACACACACACACACACACACACACACACACACACACACATCATGTAAGTTATTGCTGTTTCATCATTGAAATTATAACGAATGATTGTCACTCAAGCTTCGGGCCTGTTCTTTAAATGCGGAGAACCTGTTTGTGTTGTTTCGTACAACAACATTCTCTTAGATCCAGAGCCGTTAGCAGGCAGGTTCTCCAAAATGAGCTCAGCAGTTATGAAATAAACATATAAACATGTATTATGATGCAACAACAAAATTAGGAATATGGACGAGTGGATCAAAAAATGAATTGGAAATATCTCGGTATGGAAAAAGACAAACGAACGTTACATGTAAAAGGGGGTAAAAAGAAAATCAAAAAGGTTTTATCTTAAAAACTCATATTTAGCGTGACAATGTACAATCCGAAAAAAATAATAATAATAATGAATAAACATTGAACCTTTGATGCATCACACACAAGCTAAAAAAGTCTAATATTCTGGTCTGCTAGGTGTCATCAGTAACAGTGTTTATGTGGCGAGACGGTAAATTTATATGAGAGATGACAGTTACAAGTAGTACTTGATATAAATAATAGTAATCCAGACTCAGAAAAGAGAACTGGTGAAGAGATGGCATATGATGAAGTCGGGCTGTGAAGCGCACCATCCAGATGTTAAAAAAGTAATGAACATGAAGTAGTGAACAGGTGACTACTTTGCCCTCTCGCTAGACCTATCATATGCTTCTAGGGAAAATATAAATGGCTCTTACGAATCCCTTCAAATTACAATTACAGTCATGCGCCGCATAACGTCCGTTCGGACAACGTCCGACCGCATATACGTCCTTGGTCCCATAAGGTTATAATAGAGTTCAGAAGTTCAAAAATCCCGATCGGAGAACAGGACGATGCGGACGTAGCGAAAGCAACAGCTTCCCGCACGCAACACGTGTATCTCATGTCTCTTGTATACAGTACAAAGCGATTGCGATGCCAGGCGTATAATGGTACAGTACATATATAACCTATAATACAGTACATATGCCTTGATAGTTGTGATGAATTTACCGTGATACAACGTTAAAATATCTCCAATTATAAAGAGAAAATTGTAGGGATAAAAATAATGCGTCAGATACTAGGAGACATGCTCGCCCATGCCCGCATTTCCCACCGCCATTCAAACTAACTAGTTAGACATGCAGACGAAACGGTACCCTTGTAGACGGGAGGATAACGGAGATATAAAAAAGGAAAAATATGACTGAACACGTGTTTGAACCTAATGGGCAAAAAGACGCAAGTTGTAGTTTAAGTAATAAAAGAGAAAAAAATTCACGCCACTAGTTGACACAATGTAAGGAAATGGACAGAAAAGACCTTAGCTCTTATTCGAAACAGTCATTTCTTGGACGTTTTACGATACTTGGTTGTTTTATTTGAATTCAGCGGCAAACGCCGTGGAGAAGGTTCGGAAGACAAATTAAAAAAAACTAACCTTGAGAAAAAATATGTTTTTTTCTTAATAATAAAGTTAGGAATATAAAACCTAGCTAGTTTGATAGCCCATCTTAAGCAGAGAAATAATATACTTTCATTTATACAGACGGACAGATAACATGGAAGATATGGACGAAAGACTGTATTGTTCACATCAGACTGGCGACAGTATTATTGTGCACACTTTCACTAAAGCCTCAAAATTGCGTCCTTGAGACACGGAAATGCTAAAATCTAGCTGTAATGAACGAGAGGGGACGGTTGGAGAATTGTGGCTAAAAATAACTTAGGAGGCAGATTTGTGTAGGGGTTTGCGTGTAGTTGGTCCAAGAAACAAGTGTGTTTTTGTGAAAAACCAAGTAGAGACAGACGGACCAACAGACAATAATACATACTTGACTGAGAGCTGACTGAAATTTGACTTTTAGTTTGAGGATTTGAAAGAGTTGGGGGGGGGGGGGGAGTCTGTGATTGGACAAATGTATTCATATTAGCGGGATAGAGACGCGCATTTGTGCCATTTGACATAAATATGTCCCAGAAGATATTATATACAATTTAGTGGGACGCCATACTATAGCCAGCAGCTCAGCTGAGTTTTGCTAGTAATAGCTGTGTTCTCAATTCTGAATTCTGGTAAGAATGAAAGCATTTATCTTGTATATTTTAATATTTTGAGTGATTGATACTGCCATATCATATAAAATGATTACGACAAGTAAGTGCTCGCTCTAGGTCCCCAGCCCAAGTTCAGGGTCTAGAGACAAACAAAAAATATATGGACGCCTAACTAAGACTATGGAAGGCGGATCTATTATTGAGATCAGTGGGAACATATTACCTATCTTATTGAAGGAAAGAGGAAACTATTGAACATATCACAGATGCAATGCAGTCTTGGGGAACTGGTACTATATGAAAACAACTGGGTAAGATGTGCTACGTTGGTCAGAGAGATCTGACCCATTCTGTGTAATGTTGATGTGTTGTGCTGTGTGTAAGAGTGGTGCAGTGGATAGAGTACTGACACATAGCACAAATTTTGTTTCAGAATTGTGAGTTTCTGTTGTGGCACTAAGGTAGTGCCACATACTTAAGCAAGAATACACAAGCAGATGTGTGTGCCGCCTAACATTTGTGTCGGTGCAGCCTAGCATTGTATTCCAGCTACAGAGAGGAGTGGGCCACAGGAAGCCAGTATCAGATCTTCACAGACAAGATGAGTGAATACGTGGCCTGCTGAAGATTCACCAGTACTCAAAACTAGTCATAAATATTTCCCTATCAAATATACTGCTCAAAAAAAGTTAAAGGCCACTTTCAATTTTTAGGTCATTTCAACTATGCTGTTCTTTTAAAAACCTGAACACTCAGTCAAAAAAGTTTTGCTGCATTTTGTTGCATGCTTAAACAATTTTTGTTAATCTGACAATAAATCAAATCTGTGTTACGTGTGTACCTCCAAGGTCAATCAAATGTACGTGTTGGAATAGGAAATAATGCATGTTTGAAAATGCTTCCTATGGCAAAGCCTGTTGATAACATTGCTGAAATTTGCTTTTCACGTGCAAGTCGTGATTATGGTGAACACATTTCACCCACTTTTCGGAAGGAACGGGCAATGGGTATGTTTGTAACATTTACCATTTTAGCCATGGCTCAACTAAGACGCTTGACCAATGTTGACAGATGGAGAGCGATGGCATGGCTGCAGGATGATGTAGGGCTGCGAGAAGTTGCTAGGAGATTAGGAGTTGCCCACTCTGTCGTACAAACTCTGCGTGATCGTTATAATGCAACCGGCAGTGTCGCAGAACAACGCAGGTCAGGACGTCCAAGGTCTACCACAAGACGGCAAGACACGCTGAGCCATGGCTAAAATGGTAAATGTTACAAACATACCCATTGCCCGTTCTTTCCGAAAAGTGGGTGAAATGTGTTCACCATAGTCACGACATGCACGTGAAAAGAAAATTTCAACAATGTTATCAACAGGCTTTGCCATAGGAAGCATTTTCAAACATGCATTATTTCCTATTCCAACACGTACATTTGATTGACCTTGGAGGTACACACACGTAACACAGATTTGATTTATTGTCAGATTAACAAAAATTGTTTAAGCATGCAACAAAATGCAGCAAAACTTTTTTGACTGAGTGTTCAGGTTTTTAAAAGAACAGCATAGTTGAAATGACCTAAAAATTGAAAGTGGCCTTTAACTTTTTTTGAGCAGTATATATACTGAATTCTTAGGAAATATAACATTAAACTACAGTCTATAAGTCAATGGACAAAGCTTGTTGTAGTCACAGAGTGGGAGTGATGACATCACCCCAACAGCACATCCAGTAATAGTTCTCATAGAGACAATAGAGATATTATTAATATTAACCAGTCTTATCAAATACCTATGTACACAAAGTCCATTTTATTATGCCATATATTTATGCATTCCATTTATAACTCCATAACATTTCATATGTTCTGACCAATATAAAACATTGGTTCAGAACTAATAGATTTAGAAGAAAAAAATTGTTAAAATCAAAAATAAAACAGTCTGAGTTAGTTCAGTGTGTTATAGATTTTATTAATATTATTATACTTATTAATTACCTGTGTGTGTTTGTATATTATATTACAATACATTACATTTCAGTACCCTAGACTTTTTAACGTAGCTACATTCATGATAGTAAAAGAGATATGTTTGAGGTCGTAAGTGGTAGTAAGAAGGGCCTTCTGTAATTCACATAAACATTTATCTCAGGAGCCTTCACAGCTGACCTCATACATTACACTAGATAACATAACCACCATACAATACCATCAAAACCACTACAAATATTGGGGTCTTGTCCAGGGATATTAAGTTTATTAAAGATATTAGAATCACCTGGTGGGAGAATTAAACCAGTGGGGACAGATTATATAAATTTAAAAAAATGTCCCTTAAAATAAAATGGGGAAAATAAAAGTTTGTGAATCTTCACAGCCAGTGGTAATTAGTTGATTAATTAATTAGAATTACCTTGGTCATTAATTAATTAGAATTACCTTGGCCATTTTATATAACTAGAATTACCTTAGTCATTTTATAATTAGAATTACCTTAGTCATTATATAATTAGATTTGCCTTGGTCATTGTTTATTCTGTATGATGGCTGACCTAGCAAAATTTAGATCGGCTGCTGTGCTAACGGCGAAGGAAATGAATATGGAGGGTCAGGTTTTAATTCAGTATGTAACTGCAGAATGTGACAAGTACACTGAAAGGGAAGATAGGAGGTTAGCTGAAGAGAAGAGGTTACAAATTGAGGCTGATAAAGAACTTAAGAGGTTGCAGATTGAGGCTGACAAAGAGGCAAAAGCATTAGAGGCAGAAGAAAAACGACAGCAAAGGGAGGCAGAAGAAAAAAAGGCCGAAAGGGGGGCAGAAAATAGAAGATTGCAAAGGGAGCACGAATTACGACTAAGGGAGCTGGAAATACAAGGCCATGCTCCTGAAAATGGTGCCAGCCCTTTTGCCTCAGATGTTACGCCTAGTCAGGGAGCCTCAACCTCAGCTATGGGGTTTCATTTAGACCATTTTGTTGAGAAAGACGATGACATCGAGGGGTACCTCAGTAGATTTGAATTATTAGCTACTACATATGGGTTAGAGAGAGAGAGGTGGAGTCTAAAGTTATCACAGGGACTGAGAGGTACTTCTTATGAAGTCTTTGCTAAAATGAATAGAGAAGACCAAGACAATTATGACATGCTAAAGCAGGCTTTGTTATTAAGATATGAAAAGAATGGTGAATTCTATCGTAAGAAATTTAGAAATGCCAAGCTGTTGTCTGGGGAGACATACCACCAATTCTCTGCCAGACTGGAAACCTATTTGGAGAAATGGACTGCTCTGGGGAAGACCCAAGATCTTAAAGAGATGATCATGATAGAGCAATTAAGAGAGTCCATGGCTCCAGACTTGAGAAAATTTCTCATGGAACAAGGTGCAGAGAGGTTGGGGGAGGTTTTAAAATGTCGCTGAGAGGTATCAGGCAGCCCAGGCAGAGGTAAGTGGCACTAAAAAGAAGCACATAGAAAATTTTAAAGCTCCACAGCAATTTAGTAGATTTGATAACAGAGAACAAGGTAATAAAGGCAGGACAAACTTTGATAGGCCACGAAATGACTATCGTGACAGAAACTCACAGTTCAATGACCAAAAATATAACGAAAAAAAAACCGTTTAACCAAGGAAAAAGATGGTGCAAATGGTGTAAGAAAGACAACCATAACACCGAATTTTGTAAAAGGAAACCTTCAAACATTGCTGCAATGAAGTCGGGGACTCAAAGATTAAAGGTTAATCCTAATGGACAGCAGGAACCTTATCACCCCCCAGTTTGTGAGGATGTTATTTGTAATGGGGTCACCATAAGGTGCCTATATGATACAGGTTTGGATTATGATTCAGTTGTGAAGTCTAGCCTAGTGGACCCAAGTCAGTATACCACAGAAACAGTGGAAATACAAGGGGCGACTAAGGACATACCACTCATGACACTTCCCATCGCAAGGATAACGGTGAAAACTCGCTATGTGGAAGGAGAAATCAGAGCAGCAGTGATAGATGAACCAATCTACCCTCTGATATTGGGGTGTAGGTACGTCTTCTTGGGGAATCCCGAGAGACCTGTGATCATGGCGACAGTGCAGACCAGGTCACAGAAAAAGGAGGAAGAAGGTGAACCTATAAATGCTCATCCAGAGGAGATGAGGAAGGCGCAGGCTGAGGATAGGACACTCAAGCCATGTTTTAAAAAATTGCCTAAATGCCACACACCTCCAAGCAAGGGAGAGTACTTTATGAAGGACAGATTGCTATACAGGAAGACAGGAACTAGATCCACTGGTCACGGACAGTTGGTTCTTCCCAAGGTATATAGGGCAAATTTAATAAGGAGCTTACATGTTGGAAAAGATGGTGACCATGAGAAAGTAGGTACCATCTGCCAAAAGGTTGCTCGAAAATACTATTGGCCCGACGTAAATGTCGATATTGAAAACTTTGTAGAAGCATGTGGCGTATTTCATGAGGGAACACCCACAAAGGGAAAATATGTGCAGGACCTAGAAACGCCACGGGGCAAACTTAGGCCTGGGATGAAAAATAATTATACTCAGGTAGACAAAGTGGAATGGGAGCCCCCTTTTCACACCCAGTCTTCACTTGAATGGATTAACATGGCCACTATGCGACGAGTACAAAGAGTAAATTTACCCCAGAATAAGCTGACAATCCCTCGGTCAGCCTTATATCAACTGGAGGAAAATAAAAGAGAGCGAAGATCTCTCATAAGCAATCTAAAGGGGGGAGACAAACCCAAGAAAAAAATTGGTAGTGGTCGATTTGTGAGTGATGATTCTAGGAAGAAAAGTCCTCATTATAATGCTTCCAATGGAAGGGACCCGACGGGTGCCATGAAAAATAAGTATGGAAAATTAAAAGTCCAGATGTAGATTATTAAGGACCTGGACAGATGAGAAGGCAGAAGAGACTGTTACCTCATCGTATCAATATGTGAACGAACTGACCACTCGTCTGAAAGCTGGATGGAAACTGGCAAATGATAATTTGAGACAAGCCAGGAAGAAACATGCAGCGTATTTTAATAGGAAGGCAAAGGACAGAGAATTAGCTGTGGGAGAGAAGGTGCTTCTTCTACTACCCGGCAGCCAGAATAAATTACAAATTGGATGGCAAGGTCCATATACGGTTCTAGAGAAGGTGTCTAGAACAAACTATAAAATTGACAAAAAGGGGAAGGAGAAAGTTTATCATGTAAACCTTTTAAAGAAGTATCTGGACAGACCACTCCAGGAAAGCACCCCCTTACTGACCTTGGCTATCGCAACTCAAATGCAAAAGGAACCACTCACCTCACATGAATACCCATTACATCCCTGTGAGACAGCTGCACAGGTAAAAGTCAGCAAGCACCTGACTAAAAATCAGAGGGAGAGAGTTCAACAGGTTCTGGAAGAACATACAGATGTATTAACAGATAAACCAGGACATACAAATTTGCTACAGTATGACATGAAACTGGTAGATTCAAACCCAATCTGTATGAGAGCCTATTCTATTCCGTTCGCGAAGGAGAAGGCATTGAAAGAAGAAATAGATTATTTGTTGAAGGAGGGGATTATTTCACACAGTGAATCTTCTTTTAGCTCCAGTGTAGTTTTGTTGAGGAAACCGTCTGGGGAACATAGACTGTGCATAGATTACAGGAAACTGAATGCTGTCACAGAAGGACAAGTGGATCCATTACCAGACACAAAACAGTTATTTGCCAGATTGAACAAGGCAAAATACTTTTCGAAGGTGGATCTTAGTAAAGGCTATTACCAGATTCCAGTGAAGCCTGAAGTTAGACCATATTTAGCTTTCAGTACCTCGGAAGGACATTATGAATTAAACATGCTACCATTCGGATTGAAAAATGCTCCGAGTGTATTTTCAAGGATGATGCGCAAATTGTTGGATCCCCTGAATAACCCATTGTACGCACGATCATTTCATTATTTCGTTTGTCGCCACAAACATTTTTCAAGAATGATCATTTTTTTGACTGAATGTGTATTTGACAGGCTTATGGTCGAAAGGCTAGACCAACAAAATGAGTTGGATGCAAACAGTTTTTAGGAGTGCCTTCTCTTGTATAGAGAACCTGACCCCTGGTCTATAATGGAAAAACTACAGCGTGACCACATCCCCTTAAAAGGAGTATCAGTCAACTATGGTAGATGTCTTATGCGGATTTTAAACCAAAATATCTTAAAAATTTTTTTCATGACCATGTGCTCCGCGACTGTGTAAGACTTTTATCTCGAATGTTCTTCGAATCGTCTTATTGTGAACGGCAACTCAGAGTTATTGTCGTTCGCAAATCAAAAAGAGTGTTAAGGTGTTCCATTAGTTGGGTTAGTATTAAAAGTTGTGGTTCTTTCGAAGATCGAACAGCGCAAGGATCCAGTTTTCTGCGATTTGTGATTCTTTGAGGGAAAATACGTGTCTTAGTGAGTTAGTTAGCTTCAGACTATCTTGGCCTGAATTTATGTGCAGTTTGCCTGGAGGACATATGTTTATGGTTATTTTACAAATAAGGTAATTCCTCTTGTAGGTCGAACTTTATGCTGTGTCGTCTAGAGGTTCGTGTGATTTGGCTTCGCCTGATTGTGCTCGCCTGTGTGGGGCAAAATGGAGAGGTACTTTGAAAGTGATAGTCGTCCAGACCTATCTGTATACCTTAACTAGTTAAATATTATGGGTCGCTCTAGACCAACAAGGAATGTTGTCTGTTTTCATATTCGTTATATCAAGATCACGTCCAAGTCTTTTAGAACTTCGTACTTAGGAACCATTATAAAGGTCGAGCTGACCTGTAGCCCATTTGCTACTCACGTGAGACAGTGAACGGACTTATTGTATTCCTAGCAGCACTATCATTCTGGTAGAATGCAGTCAATTGTTATTGATTTAATGAACAGAGCAATGAAGTTTTGTGAATGTACTAACTTTTGCAGAAGATTATAGAAATTATCCATTATTTATACAGCTTCACGAGTGAACTAGCTTCGATGATTGTATGACTTTCAAGAAGAGAAAAACTGGATGTCTTGCCCGTATTATCGCTTGTTTAGTCCAGAGATATCATTGCTGACACATGAGAACCCTTTTCAATGTGCCATATTATTATATTGCTGAAAAAAATATGTGCCATGTATGATTCATAAGAATCATGCTAGACGACTGTTTTTAGGCGTGCAATAAATGAAAAAACTGTTTACAACGAAGTTACCCTTTCTATGACTCTACACGTCATGAAGCAGATGATAACCCTGTAACTGGGCCATACCAGGGCTTGGCTCTGACAGTCCTTTACACCTTACATTCTACACTTTAACCCATGTAACGATTGCAAGGGTGGCAATTACCACTTCATCACAAATCCACCCTTGTATTATGCCAACCTGTGATTTGTCACTATCTGTGCTGTCGAGTGTGTACGTCCAATTAAACTTTAGTAAAGGTACACAGTCGTTGGTGTCGACAGAGACTTTTGAAGAACACATTACATGAGTCTGAAAAAAACATTTTTGAACACCACGCCCTTAGGGAAGCACAACTTAACTGCTACACAACAAAATGCGTAGGATGCAAAGAGTTGGAATTCCATACACTGTATATCAGGGAGCAAATGAACACCATGACCCCAAGAACTTGGAAAAACTGATGATGATGATGTCTGCTTCCATCCACTTATATTTATCCTTTTGGTGGATATCATTAACGGGAATAAAATATCCAACTTTATCAACCTTTATCAGACTGATCTGACTCGCAAGGGACATCCAGATAAAATTGTTTATACTGCGCAATGTGAATTGGCTTTCCAAGAGTTAAAGGAAAAACTTACTAGCAAACCTATTCTCAAATTGCCTGATTTGACACAGGACTTTGTGGTGAGAACAGATGCAAGTAATGTAGGCCTCGGGGCGGCTCTGTTGCAAAGGTCATCTTCACCCGATGGGGAACTTAACCCAGTCGCTTATGCAAGCCGCAAATTGAATAAAGCGGAGCAAGGATATTCCACAAGCGAAAAAGAATGTTTAGCATTAATCTGGGCAATAAAAAAGTTCCAAATCTATCTGTATGGTAGGACTTTTGTGGTCCAGACGGATCATCAGCCCCTGGTGTTCTTATCTCAGGCTAAACATGAAAATGCAAGGTTGTTGAGATGGTCTTTATTGTTGCAACCTTATCAGTTTATTATCGAATACATCCCGGGGTCATTGAATGTCGGTGCAGATTTCCTCAGTCGGCACCCCTGTGATCAAAATTAGAGTAGTTGGTAGGCGTGAGGAGTAATTTTATCTATGTGTATCACTGGTTTTGGAACTTGCCGTAGTGCATGTTCTCAAGTGGGGAGATGTGTGATGAATTTACCGTGATACAACGTTAAAATATCTCCAATTATAAAGAGAAAATTGTAGGGATAAAAATAATGCGTCAGATACTAGGAGACATGCTCGCCCATGCCCGCATTTCCCACCGCCATTCAAACTAACTAGTTAGACATGCAGACGAAACGGTACCCTTGTAGACGGGAGGATAACGGAGATATAAAAAAGGAAAAATATGACTGAACACGTGTTTGAACCTAATGGGCAAAAAGACGCAAGTTGTAGTTTAAGTAATAAAAGAGAAAAAAATTCACGCCACTAGTTGACACAATGTAAGGAAATGGACAGAAAAGACCTTAGCTCTTATTCGAAACAGTCATTTCTTGGACGTTTTACGATACTTGGTTGTTTTATTTGAATTCAGCGGCAAACGCCGTGGAGAAGGTTCGGAAGACAAATTTAAAAAAACTAACCTTGAGAAAAAATATGTTTTTTCTTAATAATAAAGTTAGGAATATAAAACCTAGCTAGTTTGATAGCCCATCTTAAGCAGAGAAATAATATACTTTCATTTATACAGACGGACAGATAACATGGAAGATATGGACGAAAGACTGTATTGTTCACATCAGACTGGCGACAGTATTATTGTGCACACTTTCACTAAAGCCTCAAAATTGCGTCCTTGAGACACGGAAATGCTAAAATCTAGCTGTAATGAACGAGAGGGGACGGTTGGAGAATTGTGGCTAAAAATAACTTAGGAGGCAGATTTGTGTAGGGGTTTGCGTGTAGTTGGTCCAAGAAACAAGTGTGTTTTTGTGAAAAACCAAGTAGAGACAGACGGACCAACAGACAATAATACATACTTGACTGAGAGCTGACTGAAATTTGACTTTTAGTTTGAGGATTTGAAAGAGTTGGGGGGGGGGAAGTCTGTGATTGGACAAATGTATTCATATTAGCGGGATAGAGACGCGCATTTTTGCCATTTGACATAAATCTGTCCAGTAACACAGTCAGTTATTTCCAGTGGTGTTTTTCCCAGAAGATATTATATACAATTTAGTGGGACGCCATACTATAGCCAGCAGCTCAGCTGAGTTTTGCTAGTAATAGCTGTGTTCTCAATTTTGAATTCTGGTAAGAATGAAAGCATTTATCTTGTATATTTTAGTATTTTGAGTGATTGATACTGCCATATCATATAAAATGATTACGACAAGTAAGTGCTCGCTCTAGGTCCCCAGCCCAAGTTCAGGGTCTAGAGACAAACAAAAAATATATGGACGCCTAACTAAGACTATGGAAGGCGGATCTATTATTGAGATCAGTGGGAACATATTACCTATCTTATTGAAGGAAAGAGGAAACTATTGAACATATCTCAGATGCAATGCAGTCTTGGGGAACTGGTACTATATGAAAACAACTGGGTAAGATGTGCTACGTTGGTCAGAGAGATCTGACCCATTCTGTGTAATGTTGATGTGTTGTGCTGTGTGTAAGAGTGGTGCAGTGGATAGAGTACTGACACATAGCACAAATTTTGTTTCAGAATTGTGAGTTTCTGTTGTGGCACTAAGGTAGTGCCACATACTTAAGCAAGAATACACAAGCAGATGTGTGTGCCGCCTAACATTTGTGTCGGTGCAGCCTAGCATTGTATTCCAGCTACAGAGAGGAGTGGGCCACAGGAAGCCAGTATCAGATCTTCACAGACAAGATGAGTGAATACGTGGCCTGCTGAAGATTCACCAGTACTCAAAACTAGTCATAAATATTTCCCTATCAAATATATACTGAATTCTTGGGAAATATAACATTAAACTACAGTCTATAAGTCAATGGACAAAGCTTGTTGTAGTCACAGAGTGGGAGTGATGACATCACCCCAACAGCACATCCAGTAATAGTTCTCCCAGAGACAATAGAGATATTATTAATATTAACCAGTCTTATCAAATACCTATGTACACAAATTCCATTTTATTATGCCATATATTTATGCATTCCATTTATAACTCCATAACATTTCATATGTTCTGACCAATATAAAACATTGGTTCAGAACTAATAAATTTAGAAAAAAATTGTTAAAATCAAAAATAAAACAGTCTGAGTTAGTTCAGTGTGTTATAGATTTTATTAATATTATTATACTTATTAATTACCTGTGTGTGTTTGTATATTATATTACAACACATTACATTTCAGTACCCTAGACTTTTTAACGTAGATACATTCATGATAGTAAAAGAGATATGTTTGAGGTCGTAAGTGGTAGTAAGAAGGGCCTTCTGTAATTCACATAAACATTTATCTCAGGAGCCTTCACAGCTGACCTCATACATTACACTAGATAACATAACCACCATACAATACCATCAAAACCACTACAATAGTCATAATAAACGCATATGTTACTGGCCTATGTATGTACTGTACTGTACTTACTATCGTTATTTTAATGTGAACTTTCGAAAATACATTACCGTGAAGTGCATCATGGCTCCCAAACGCAAAACCAGTTCTAGTGATAGCAGCAGCAAGAGACAAAGGAAAAGTATCGATTTGGAAGTGAAACAACAAAAGTTAATTAAAAATCACGAAGGTGGAAAACCAGTGAATGCTATAGCTCGTGATTTGGGCATGTCGCACTCGACAGTCACGAGTCCTTAAGAACAAAGAAAAAATTATCCAAGCTGTTAAAGGATCGGCTCCACTGAAAACTACAAAGCTTACGAAAATGCGAGAGGGACCTATATCAGGTATGGAAAAATTGCTAATGACCTGGATTGAGGGCCAAACACAGAAGCGAATCCCTCTCAGCACGTTGACGATCACTGCTAAGGCACGAAGCTTGTTCGAAATGCTTAAAGAAAAAGCAGGACAAGACTACAATATCGAGTTTAGTGCTAGTTCTGGGTGGTTCAAGCGCTTCAAACAACTTTTTTCGCTGCATAATGTAAAAGTGAGTGGTGAGTTTGTGAGTGCTGATGCTAAGGCAGCAGAAGATTTTGTCGAAACCCTAGATAAACTAATTGTAGAGGGAGGTTATTTGCCGCAGCAAATTTTTAATATGGACGAAACCTCCTTATTCTGGAAATGAATGCCTGAAAGGACCTTCATACATAAGGAGGCCAAGTCAATGCCAGGTTTTAAGGCTTTTAAAGACAGTACATTAGCTGAAATACAGTACTGTATGTGTACAGTACCTTGGCTATTTAGTCAGAAAAAGCAGGACCAGACTACAATATCGAGTTTAGTGCTAGTTCTGGGTGGTTCAAGCGCTTCAAACAACTTTTTTCGCTGCATAATGTAAAAGTGAGTGGTGAGTTTGTGAGTGCTGATGCTAAGGCAGCAGAAGATTTTGTCGAAACCCTAGATAAACTAATTGTAGAGGGAGGTTATTTGCCGCATCAAATTTTTAATATGGACGAAACCTCCTTATTCTGGAAACGAATGCCTGAAAGGACCTTCATACATAAGGAGGCCAAGTCAATGCCAGGTTTTAAGGCTTTTAAAGACAGTACATTAGCTGAAATACAGTACTGTATGTGTACAGTACCTTGGCTATTTAGTCAATACAGGTACACTACAATATCCCATATAACTTTGCTAAGTATAAAGTATGGTGTTCGCACAACGTCCAAATCGCATAACGTCCTATTTCACACAACGTATCGTGGACGTTAAGCGGCGCATGACTGTATATTAACACAAGAAACCTTAAAAATAATTCAATAACTTCAGATGTAAAGAAATCAATTAATTTAATGTCTACTTGATTATTGTTAAAAATAAATGAAATTTGTGCACAAAAAATGTAGTTATCTATATTTATAAATCAGTTACAGTTTTGAAGATACGAGGGTTGCTCAGAAAGTAATGCCCCACATTTTTTTTTCCCTTCTTTTCTCGGAAACTATTCACAATGTATGAAATTCACGCGCAGTATAACTAGATGTATCCCTTACACATGCTATTTTTCCACATAATCTCCGTCCACTTCTACGGCCTTACGCCAGCGCGAAACAAGGGCATGCATGCCTTCCCTGTACCAGCTCGTTTCCTGTTCACGTAGCCATGTCCTCACTGCACGAATGACGCTCTCGGCATCTTCAAACCTTGTCTCTCGCAGTGCATCCTTCAGTGGCCCAAAAAGATGAAAATCGGAGGGCGCTAGATCATGACTATAGGGAGGATGGGGGAGCACAGTCCAACCAAATTTGGCGATTGCCTCCTGAGTTTTCAGATTTGTGTGAGGGCGGGCATTGTCGTGCTGGATCAAAATGTCTACTGCATTCCTGTTAGGCCGCATTCGCCCGTAGCGCTGTTTCGGTTTGTTGAGGGTTTTGATGTACGCGTCCGAATTGATTGTCTCACCTCTGGGCATCACATTCACAAGAATCACTCCATCAATGTCCCAAAAGACGGTGATCGTGACCTTGCTGGCGGAGGGAGATGTCTTGAATTTCTTTTTTCGTGGTGATTGCGGATGATGCCACTCCATTGACTGCCTTTTCGTCTCCGGCTCAAAATGATGCGCCCAGGTTTCGTCACCTATGACGATCCGGGACAAAAAGGCCTCCCCCTCAGCATCAAAACGCTCCGACAATTCAGAACCGATGGTTTTCCTTTGACGTCTGTGGTCGGTTGTGAGACTTTGAGGAACCCATCTTGCGCATACCTTCGAATATCCGAGAACGTCGACAATTGCCATCGCACTTCCATTGCTGACTGAAAGCTGTAGGGCCAATTGTCGACTTGTGATGCGATGATCCTCACAAATAATGGCATCGGCGCGCTGCAACATGTCTGCTGGGCTGGTGGCTGTGGCAGGACGCCCAGACCGCGGCCAATCATGCAGCTCCGTCTCTCCACTTCCTGAAGCCTTAAATCTCTGATCCCAGCGTCCAGCGGTGCTCCTGTCGACTGCACAACTTCTATACACAGCACGCTAAACGTTTATGAATGTTCTCCACACTTTCTTTCTCCGCCACCAAGAATTTAATTACAGCTCGTTGTTTGTAACGCGTGTCGTACACAGACGCCATTTTCGCAGACTACTACAGCGGCGCTATCTGTCGGACGACCGTAAAATTACGCACATGTACGCGGGAAACATCAGTGTTGCTATGTGTAAATTTTCGCTTTGCTATCTCTGGGATGAGAAAAAAAAGTGTGGTGCATTACTTTCTGAGCAACCATCTGGCCTATTCTCATCATTAGACACTTCGTTGGTTTGTTTGTTGTGGTATCTTTGGTTTTAACACTTAGGGCTGAGAGTGTTGGCCTATATCTAGCTGATCCTTGAACAGCAGCGATGCTTCTAGGGTCAGAGGCGCGTCCACTAGGGGGTGTGTGGGTTTATGGATGCGGAATGGCACTGCACCCGGGTGACACCATTAGAGGGGGTTCAGCTGAGGGGGTGACACCAAATGGGACATGTCTTATACATTTTTGAGCTAGTTTATCAGCAGAAATTTCTTATTTTTTATAAAAATATATACACGTGCGCCCTGTAGGTCACATTAGTTATAACTACACAAAAACATTATTCATAAGGTAAACCAGCTTACACACCTGCAACTTTTCTCTGTTATGGTACTGTATCAATATTACCACATACAAGGTTCGTAGAGTGACACTCTATGCTATATGTTTACTTTTTATGAACTCATTCTAATGGTCGCGTTATGATTTAGTCGAGATGTTCATATAGTAAATAGCCTGCTGATGAGAGATGCTCTGTTTATGTATTTGTTCCTGTTAGTATTTTTGTTACAGATATGTGGTAGATTATTTATCATTTATGAGTACTGCATTTTATAGACACGCATTTACGAGTTACAAACTAAAGGTTTGTACAAATAAAATTACTAATGATTCTGTATGGTCTGGTACAGGGAGAGGTCCATGGGGGTGACACACATTCGCGTTACCGCACCGGGTGACACCAACCCTAGTGTTAACGCCTCTGGAGCTTAGGTCAGCAGTAAGCAATCATAGTCCACTAAGACCACACAGTGAATCAGAGAGACTGGCTACCGGTATAAGACCAGCACCATCATGTGGAAGAGACCGGGTAGAGCAGTGGTGGTCCACGTCGTTAGTAAGGTGTTGAACTCGCTTATTGTTCTTAAGATTCAATGCTTACGGCAAGGGTACCGATGGATCCAGGCTTTACTCAGATTAAACCTGTAACACAGCGGGGACAAGCCAGAGTGACATGTTTGATATTTGTAGGGGCCAGACAAGGATACGCACATTGATCCTATGTCTTGGGTCTCTGTCTTCAGTGTTAATTATTGTTTTGCATGTAGTCTAATTTATGTCAGTGTCAGCTATTTGTTTTACATTACAATATCAAAAGGTTTCGTCATGGCATGTAAAGTACATGTCGTACATGATCATTCATCAGTATTATAGACTAAAGAATCAAAAGGTGTGCCCTATAAGTACAGAACATGTGACGAACTCATTGTCGATCAGCCTTACAAGCCAGATCTAAAAAGGTGTGGCCTGATAGCTTATAGCGAGTCATTACCCAGTCCTGGTGAGGACTCTCGGCATTCACTTAACGCTGGGTAGGATTTTTGGTTATATATTACATAATGAAGGTGACATAATCTTCCAACTCTTCCAGGCACACGCACTAGCTAGACATGAACAAATACCAGCTACACATCAACCACGACACGAGAGAGCTGCATTCAAAACCATAATACCCCCAACACAGCCATGTACGTATGTAGACGTCGATCGGTCAGTCAGCAATTTCTCTGCACACCGTCATTTGCCGCACTTGTTCTATTTTCGAGAGGCAGAGAGCGAGCACTTACTTCTCATTCTAGCATTAACTTTCAACCACAGCTGAGGTAGTGCAACTGTGGTTAGACAATAATTGTATTGTTTCCCTTATATGTACTCTCCCAAAAATAGAAAAGTGAGCAAATGAAGGTGTGCATGAACAGTTTGATTTTGGAAAGTCAAGATTTTCAAAAGATGCACGAACAATTACGAGGCATGTTTTCATAAAAGAAATGTTAGTTATTTAGTCAATTTACGGTACATCCATATAATTTTCACTAGAAATATCTACCCTCGTAATGACGGTCGCCTGCAATGAAATGACCATAGTGGTAATAGTACCGTCCGTAATACATGTAACCGAAAGAACACACTATAATTAAAAAACTGTCAATATTGACGGGTTATTGCTAGTATACATAATAATTTAGTGCAAATTATATTCGTTTGCAAAACTATAAATGTTGTAATCTACATACCCTCAGGCCCACACTACGTCGCTGAAAAAGCTCTCGCAACAGCAGTTTCTTTTCGTTGTTATATGTCGAGGCTTTGATGCAGTACAGACTGTCAGCTTGTAGAACGATGTGTGTTTGTTTTGAATTTCCTGGGCTTATATGGAAATCGCGCGGACCTCCGAGAGACAATTAAGTCACAGCCCTTTTTTGCCTCTCAATCCGTGATGTCAAAAAAGACAGTGTATTATATGCAGCAATAATTCCTCAAATCTTCAAAGTGACGATAAGTAGTACTTCCAACCAAATATCCTAGATTTAGCACAAACTCTGCTTTATTATGCATAATTAAGACTTTATTCCGAGTGTTTTTCATTTCGTTATAAAATTAATTCTACACCAGTTGCGTGGCTGCGTCTTGTTTCGATCTCTCAAAATTCAAATATCTCCACAATAACGTTACGTAGAAATATAAGACAGTATTCCATAGATTCTGCTCAAGTGCTGCTTTATTGTGGTAGATTTTGAGTTCATTCCAAACTTTCATTGCTTTCTTCTTTTCTTCTTCTGCGTTCAGTTTGTAGTCATGCTAAATCTGCAGGCCTGTCGCCAGGACGAAGTTCAGTCTTTACCAGGTCGGCGCGGCAGCCCCATAGCTTCTGCTGGAGCTCAGCACCCCTTGGCCGCGGTTCGCACGTCGCGAGTCATCATGGGTTGGGCAGTTTTATATTAAATTAACTGACTTTAAACCCCAAGACCTATCATAACATATTTTCTTGTCTACCATCCAATTAGAAATAATAACATCAGGCCAGCCTTAGCACCGAACGAGTATAAAACCCACTGCTTAAAGATTTCAGGCAGAGTCACATAGACCACAGTCTCAAGCTTATAGACTAAAGTTCAAAAGAGCCATAGCACTAAAGGCGTATTACATGTACGGGCGCGGCGATACCTCGGTGTCACCCCCTGTGTAATACAAAAGCCTGGGCCACTACATATTTGTGATATTATTTCTCGGACGTCCAAGGTATCTGAAGTCATGTATGAACCAGACCTTGCTACGATTGTTAGCTCTTTCAGTTCCAAGCAGAAAAGTGGGTTTGGCCCAAACAAACGCTTCTTTTGTTATTTGGAAATAATTTTTTTAAATGTTTATATGCATAAACAAATTTGTTGTTTTATCCAAGGTAAAATGGATAGGAGCAAAAGATACGGAAGCCACTTAAATGGCTCCCGGGTCAAATGTGTCTAAACCCTGAGCCTTTATGAAGTCGATTGGGACTTAAAGAGTTAGTACTCCATCCTCGCGGATGTGGTGTTACGTAAGTATCGCTTCGAACTAGTTTTAGCTCTCGAATCGAACTTTATTTTCATAGTAGGTGTTTCAGCTCATAAACCGACATGCCACCATACTAAATAAGCAGTAATCCACCAAGAGTCAAATCATTAAAGAAAATTAAGGAGTAAAGGAACCATTTTACTTTGAGGTTAAAGCCAGCAAAATGTAACCCTTTGGCTTCGAGGCTAAAGCTGGCACAATTCATTATACTGAATTGAACAACATTGAAATGGATCCTTGTTAATTGTATACAAATAAAGAGCTCGATTTCTAAAATCCAGGACTTATCAATTATATTCATTTGCCACTTTTGGATTTGTCGCCAACATCCACTATTGAACTGTTGTTGCTTTTGAGCTGCTTCAAACACATTTAAACCACTATCAAGTATATAATACAAGCAAGGGCCTTAAGAACCTGGGCTCCCTACAACTGTCAAACCAACATCTCCAGCGGTAGCTGGTATAGACAGGGTCATAATATAACCTACGGCCATCCTCCCAAGGGAGATAATTCCATTATAACTAAAAGGGACATAACTATCCTCTGGAATTCGCACTACCACATTTGCCCAAATCTACCTGTCAGATTCGACAAATGATATAGCCCATATGGAATATTTCTGACCAACGGGTTTTTCCGTACCGAAGAGCCGAGCTAAATTCGTTCCTTGTTGCAGGCGTAAACAACTTCGCAAAGTATCTTTTACCGGTAATATTAGAGCCCCTTGATGTATACATCAAGGGGCTCTAGGTAATATCGGAATGAAGTTCGCTGAACGCTCCGCAGTGAATATGTGTAATGCCCTAATCCAGCGGTTTTCAACCTTTTTGAGTCCATGGCTCCCCTGACCAACTACATTCTTTCTGCGGCTCCCCTGTGGGATAACTGGTAAACACTCTAGCGATGTTTCGACATTTAGCCTAACTTTTTTGAGCAGGGGAGCTTTGTAAAGGCTTTTAAACAATGTAATTTTTAAATGTAATTTTTTTTTAAAAATGCAATTGGACAATCTGTGAAAAAATTACACGTACAAGAAAATATATACACAAAGTGCACTTTGAAAACCCTTACTATAAAAAAGAAAACAGCACATATAAAGTAGTTTCTTGCTAACATTTAAAAAAAAAATTTTGTCTGAAAATCATTCACTGAAATACCGCACTCATGATTCAATCTCCATTAAAAAAAAACTTGTACAGTAAAACTAAAAAAAAAAAAAAAAATATGATGAATAAAGTACCAGTCACCTCAGTGTGAAACTTGAGCTTGCTTGTTGTTACACAGCTTGTCAAATATTGGCACCAATTAAGATACAGCTACCCTCATTTCCTTCTCCCCATCAAGTCTTGATCTGAACTTGGTTTTTATGACAGCCACTGCTGAAAACCCAGTTTCGCAGAGATAGGAGGTTGCAAAAGGAATTAATATCTTCAGTGCTCTCTTGCTCAAGCTTGGGAACTCCTGTTTTACTGAATACCAAAATTTTGGCAATGCCATGGATGGAAACTTCGCTTGTAGTGAAGAGTCTGATGAAAAATCTATCAGTTCTTCCTCTTCTGCAGTACTGAAGTCCGAAGTTGTCGCACGGAAGGTCCAGGGTTCGAATCCTGGGTAAGCCACTCTTGTATGTTGTTTTTCTGTTGTCTAGTGTTCTACTTCTTTATTTCCTACGAGTGCCTTTATGATTGTCTCATATTAATTTACCGAAGTCCGAAGGAGCATCACTACTGAAGGGATTTTGAACCCACTGAAACCTGTCACAGTTTTCAGGAAAGTATTTTTCAAAATGAACACCAAGTTGAGATAAGTGTCCTTGAATTATATAAACAACTAGCAATAACCCGTCAAACTTGACGGGTTTTTAATTATAGTGTGCTGTTTCCGTTCCCGGATGAGCAGATAGAAGTACATTCTTAGAGTGTTTTTGGTTTCTTTCCATTATACAGTGTAATCAAACTGTTCATGAACACCGTCATTTGAACGCTTTTCTTTGTTGATTGTAACTATTTTCGGGAGAGTATATATAATGGAAACAATACAATTTTTCAACACGGTTGCATTCCTCAGCTGTGACTAACGTACACACGGCGAGAATTATGTTATTTTAGATTTAATTTTAAAAATCTTTAATGACAACATTATGTGTGAAAATGCGTGGAATGTTTTCAAAGAGTGTTCCCTGATAATAAGTGGTTTTAACAAAAACTTTCAAGTTTTCATGATTTGTACATCGGGTGAGGGCTCATGCACACCAATTTTTACACACTTTTCTTTTGTCCAGCGCTACTAATGCCTAGATGGCAGGGAGGATAGTGTGATTCGCTTGCATAGCTAGGCGGGATTGTCGCACGGTTTCCCACGGACTCTCCAACCATAATGGACACCACATCAATAAAAACACGGTAAAACTCGAGATTGTCGCCTGCTTAGAAAATGCTAATTTTTGTTCTTTCATTTGACTCAGCTTTCGAGAGAAATATTCTCTTGGTTTGCCCACGTCATTCTTATGAACACTTTCTAAATGGCGCTTCAATTTGCTAGGCAGCATACATTCGACAGAGAGTACTTTGAAACACAAAACACACTGTGGAAGGCTCTTCATTGTTCACAAGAGTGCACGTGAAACCAAAATCTAAGTAACCTTCGACATATTTTATATACTTACGTTTCCTTTCCTCATTACCACTTTCCTTGTCATCCTCAACAAGTTCTCGCTTTTAACTAACACTTGCCAAATTAAAAAATCTTTCCATAGTTGATATAAAACTCACAACACAATCAAAAACGTTTTGAAAACAGAAAATCACCGTGTTACCTACTATGGTCGCGCGAGGAGAATGCGCGGACAGTTGATAGGCGGGTTGGGGGGAGGGGGGGGGGGAGACACTTCAAAGGCTGGCCAACATCAAAAGAGAAATTTCTCCGGGGTCACACAGGTTGACAAACACCAAAAATGAAATTTCCCACAGCTCCGTGTTTTCTTTACAGCTAAATACGAAAAAAATCCACGCCCATCCACGGCGCCCCTGACCGTCAGTAATGGCACGCAGGTTGAAAACCGCTGCCCTAATCCTAACTCTAAATGGTTCACTGCGGAATATTCGGCGAACTTCATTCGGATTTTACCTTTTTCACCTTAAGGAGATACACATTTTTAACTAAGTATTCAGACTGTTAACCCTATTGTTCTAAAGGGAACACCGGGAAAACTGATTCTACTTCAAGAAACGTGCACCCTCTTTTCTTCATGAAAGGAAACAGAATAGTCATTTTTAACTTATTAAATAAAATAGTGATACTTTTTTCTTGCAATGTCGTTTGTTAAAACTGCAGCTCTGTCATCCTTATGGAAAGAAAAGAATGATGATGACACATTCAAGAGCAGTATTTTTTGTTAAAAGTTATTGAAGGCTGCAAATATTTTAATTTAGAAATTACTTTGCTCTAATAAAACTGCATTCAAGTTATTTAGCCACATCACACTTTTTTTCCTCCTTCTTGCTGAAGTTGTATGAATGTCTTTATTTGCTTGGAAATTAAAAAAATATTCAACAAAAATTACACAGTTACTTGAAAACAGAATACAGCAACTTAAAATTTAAAAGTATACTTCTTGAGAATTCTTTGATTTGAAAATGTCGATTAAGTAAAGGGTTATGATGTGTGTTGGGACTTGCTAAACTTCAGTAATTTTAAAAAAAAAAACCATGTAGCACTCTCACTATATGCATGTCATGTGTGCATGATGTCACTTGGTAAGAGTGATGACTAGAGCAAGTTGCTAATCTTGGCATATGCGTGGGGATAACGGTCTTCTTGTGTCCGCATACGAGGCGTATGGGTGTGTTTTCTGACCAGCATAATTTATGGCTTTTATGTCAGCCAGGTGAGGCGACTGAATGTGTTCTACGACCAGTGTGAGTATGGTCTTATGTGTGTGCCATTTAATATGTACAAGCATTGTGTAAAGCTTATATGGGATTTGAGAGTTCGAGCAAGTGTTTTCCACGAATTTCAGATACCGGTAGTGTAAGTGCTGTTGATTACTACTGAGTTTATCGTTCATTTGCATGAATTAATAATGGATTTCATCCTATATCAAACTGTGATGTTTATTACAATTTGTGGGCCCTGCCATCCTTGGCGTTATCTTGAGGATATTATGATTGAGAGACTGAATGACTGTATCGCATCCCTCCAAACAAATAACTGAATAACAGTGAACCCGTGGCCAAACATCAATTCTTAAGAAGTGAGGCGTATATTAACACCCTCAACAATGGGTCGCCACACCGCGCCTCTTGCTCTAGGACATAATGTATAACTTCATTGCCAAGTTTTTGGAAGCTTCATTGTGTTATTTAAAGGAGCCGGTGATGAAGATAAAAATTAGTTAAAAGACTCGATCTCTATACAGAATGGCACAAATTGCTCCATAAACTATTGTAATCTTATTCTTTCTTGGTTCTTGGTTGCTGACTGACAAAGCAATCAGTGACCATCACGCCTAGTGGCGTCTTATAGGGCAGCAACAAACTGTCTCCACTTTGCTTGATCGGCAGCCATCCTGGTTCATGCTTTTTATCAGCCCGCTGTGGCAATATACATAACATTATTCCCGACTTCTGACAGTCGTTTACCCAAGTGGATTTTATCCAGGAGAATACGCTGTTTCATAATCGGCACTCACCCCATAGCAAGCCGATAGGATTATCATCATCATCATAATTAACAGTTTTAGCAAACATACGTTTTCCTGTTGTTTACTGGGAATGCCATATCTCAGAGAGTTCCGGCATTAACTATTCTAGGTGACAATTGTGTATCCAGAAATCTACCACCAAATTAGGCGTTCCCCTAGTACAATTTAATTATTATTGGAGGGACTGGGGCCCGATTCGGATGATACCAACAACTGGACTTTATATGCACATTCATGGATTATTCTTCCAAAAGATTGTTTCACCAGATTAGGTAAGGAGCGAATGAGTGGCCACGTATAACAGAAAGAGAGAGAGAGAGAGAGAGAGAGAGAGAGAGAGAGAGAGAGAGAGAGAGAGAGAGAGAGAGAGAGAGTGAAATATTTTCTTTTGTTACAGGAAACATTGCACCTGCAAACTTCTGTTTTTTAACTATTGTTTATTTTTTTACTGGATAGCATTTTACTGGGAACTTGTTCTTTTCTTTACTGTCTATTCTATACCCTAGTGTTAATCTTTGACCTTTTGGGTTATTAACTTCCTTTGGGATCCTTTTTTTCTCAACAAGGGGGAGGGCACTTATTGGGTTATTTTCCTATGTCTGTAAACATGATTATATATATATATATATATATATATATATATATATATATATATATATATATATATATATATATATATATATATATATATATTGACACAGGGTATTTTGTATTAAATACACATATGCCTTAGTCCTCAAAAATACTACACATGAGAGAGAGAGAGAGAGAGAGAGAGAGAGAGAGAGAGAGAGAGAGAGAGAGAGAGGTGGAGTGGAACACATTTAAGTAATAACGAACACTAGCAATGTTCCCAACTCTGTCTAATGTATTCAAATAATTATCACCACAAAATCACAACAATATATGTAGTTAGCAAAGTGTAACACATTGATGAAAATCTCAGATAACCGAATGCCTTATCTTCTCACAACTAAATATCCTCTTGCATTCGACAATACGAGTCGGCCATCATCCCCAAAACCTCGTCACTCCCTTGCATCCTCCTTCTTCACTGCCCAATCAGAACGCCCCTTGCATTCACCCCTGACCTGCTGACCTCGCAGTTTCGTGTTGTTAAGTTAAGTGTATGAGAACACCTCTCACACCCGACTGACATTATGTACCCGCCCCCAGCGGAGCACCGCCAGTCCACAGCTGTGTTAATCACACTGTGACATCTACTCTCCCCCCCGGGGGAAAAAAAACAAAGTTTTTTTTTTTCTTTTGGAAGGCGGCTGGGCGCACTCCAAACACCCAACATCCGGCTTTTGAGCCAAGTATACATTCATATCCTTCTTGTCTTCACATATCTTGTATACTCACTTAAACATCGTGTGGGGGAAAAACCCAAGAAAAAAAACCATCATTCTATAAACGAGACAGAGTGTCAGCTACAACGTTGAGCTTACCCTCTAGGGGTAAAACAGTAAATTTGTACTGCTGCAGTAGGAGAGCCCAACGAGTTAATTTTGAGCTTGTCGATTTCGACGACTGTAAAAAATGAGAGTGGTCGATGGTCTGTCTGTAATACAAAATGTGCACCTATCAAATATCGGGACAACTTTGAAACTGCCCACACAATTGCCAAGCACTCCCTTTCAATCGTGGAGTACCTAGTCTCAGCCGGCAACAGCTTCCGACTCACATACATCACTGGATGTAAGGTACTCTGGTGGTCTTGCATTAAACAAGCTCCAATTCCTACAGAAGATGCGTCTGTCCGCAAAACAAAGGGTTTGCGTAAATCTGGCATCAGTAAGATGGGTTTCCTAGAGAACACTCTCTTGATTCTAGATAAGGCTATCTCGCACTCTTGTGTCCACACGACCCTATTTGGCATCCCCTTACTCGTTAGCGAGGTAAGTGTAGCTGCAATGGAAGAGAACTGAGGGATGAACTTGTGATAAAAATTCACAAGTCCAATTAGACTTTTCACTTGCTTTTTTGTTTTAGGTGTCTGCAACCGTAAAATCTTTGTAACTGTTACATCTTCCGGTTTCAGGTGCTTATGACCTACAGTATGTCCTAAGAAACTTAACTCTTTAAACCCTATGCAAACTTTACTCGGCCGTGCCGTCAAATAATGCTGCCTTAGGACACCACAATAGGGAAGACAACCCCCTCATGTGATGCTCCCATGACTCATGAAACAAACGTATATCGTTGATATATGTAATAATATCCGATCGATGTCCCTAACAATCTTCTCATCATCCTCACAAATGTGGCGGGGCGCGTTCACTAAGCCAAAGCACATGACATTGAACTGAAACAATCCTTTGGGGGTGCTAAATGCTGTAAGAGGTTTCGCAGCCTCCGCGAGGGGTACCTGCCAATAGCCTCTAGACAGATCGAGTTTGCTGAAATATGTAGCGTGGGTGAGTTGTGTTAACAGATCTTCCTGATTAGGTATTGGTTCAGCATCAATGACGGTGATGCTGTTCAATCTCCGAAAGTCAATACATATACGAAGAGATCCATTCTTCTTGCGAACCACAACCATTGGAAAAGAATATGGTGAATCAGACGGAGAAATGATCCCCAGTCGTTGCATGTCACCAATTTCTTTCTCGACAGCTGATTTGAAATGCATGGGCAATGGATACGGTTTTACCCTAATAGGCTGATCACATGTCAGAGTGATATCATGAGAAATCAAGTCTGTCCGTCCTGGCAGATCTGTGAGGACCTCCTTAAACTCCGCTAATATAATCTGTACTTCCGACTTTTGTTCTACTGTTAGGTCATCCCCGATTCGCACCATATTCCATGACTCCGAAGGAACCAGGGGTACGAGGGATAACTGAATATTCCCTTCACCTTTTTCATCTCCTGTGTCATCAATGACTGTCGTACATGCCACTGTTGCTTCAGTCTGTGCTGCCCTTGTGACTGCTTTCAATGACTCAGGTCGTTCTACATATGGCCTCAGCATATTCACATGAAATACCTTTTCCTTATTTCGGACCGAAATCAGGTAATCGACATCTGTCATTTTTTTAAACACCTTGAATGGTCCTTGCCACGTAATGCTCAAGCGATCCTCTTTAGCTGGTAAAAGTAGCCAAACTTCCTCTCCTGGAATCAGGGATACTAGCTTGGAGTTTCGATTTGTGTACTTCCGATACCGTGCTAACGACCCCGCCAAACAATCACGTGCCACCAAACAAGATTTTACAATACGTTCTCTGAGGCTCACTACATACTCATAACTCGTAACTGAGGTGCTATTTGCACATTTTCCAGTTAATAAATCCTTCAATATGTGCATCGGCCCCCTTGGGTTTGCCCCATACAGTAATTCGAAAGGGGAAAATCCTGTACTCTCTTGGGGAGCCTCCCTATAGGCAAACAGGACCGCTGGGAGTAATGCAAAACAACATCAAAAGCTTCTGTTGGCATATCTCTTCATCGGCACAGGGCCACCTATAATATAGTTTAATGTCCTTGCTAAACAATGGCCAATAGAATTGTGACAGCACCCTCTGGCGCGTTCGAGCCACCCCCATATGCCCCGCGAAAGGGGAGTCATGTGCAACCTCTAACACTTTTGCTCTTAAATTACACGGTACCACCACTTGGCGCTGAGTTTGTACTCCCTTAGCGAAACACCTCGTGAGAACATTATTCTTGAGCTCGAACCAATGTCTGGCCAACTTCGTGCACTTTACATCACCTCTCTCGGCAAAGTTGTACAATTTACGCAATGATCCGTCTGATCGTTGGTGCTGGATAAAGTCCGACACCTGTGTATCCTGACTTCCAGTGACCAATTCCGATGTCTTAGCTTCCTGATGCGTCGCTTCTAATGCGTCATCTGCCTTTGACTGCGCCCTAGTAATCACCGCATTGGCCCTAAGCACACGATTGTCCCTCCATTTCCTAATGTCCATCTGAGTACATTCCTGCACACCTTGCACATTACCAACAATCAAATCCGCTATCGGTGCTTCGAGTACACAGGCCTGTACTCTACCAGATATGAATGGTGTGTCCACCTCAATAATGGCAAGAGGGTAATACTCAATGTTACCCCCGAAAGTGACACATCTTGCTGTCTTACCTATCAAGCATGAGTCGTCAATGCAGGATCTACGCACTCCTATAGTTGTGCAGCCCGTGTCTCTCAACACAGACACTTCCTGCTTTTGCACAAATCCTGGATGCAATTCCAAATGACCATTTTCTTCAAGAGAAGAGAGACAAGGCAGAGTGTGACCACAGATAAGCATAGGCTTACCGTCTGGTTCAAATAATGGCCTACACCCTTCGCAATTCTCATTGTTAAAGGTTTCTAATATGCAAGCCGAATTCGCTCGTTCTGAATTATTAGCATAGACCTTTGCCAAATGTCCTGTTCCATTGCAAAGACTACAGTGTAGCTGAGTATTGCTATCCTTTTTAGGACTATTGTTTGGAGAGTGTCTGACTACTCGGTCTGACTCCTTTTTCTCAAAGGATTTGTTTCTTTGGTAAGGTGAGCTTTTGCGAAATCTTTTTTGTTCCTGCTCGTTTGGCGCATCTATCTGGATCTGATTCCGCGGGTACCTATCCTGTCTGTCTCCAGTATATCTGTATTGATTTCTATCAGATTGATAGTTAAATTTCTTCCTCGGTGATCTATGGTCCCGATAATTGTAATACCGTGCAGGAGATCTGTCTCCCCGAAAGTAGGGTCTATCATAATTAAATCTTCTGGGGCCAAATCTATCGGCACTCTTAGATCTATGTTGATTGTAAGGTTTTCTAGTAATCTTTCCTATACTCGCTGAGAAAGTCTCAGAGATATTCTCCCTGTGTATGACCTTTCCTGGATGCGCGGTCACATATTGGTGTCCTAATTCTGACATCGTACCGATGTTTTTGGGCTTGCGTTCCTGGAAAAACGCAATAAGCTCAGATGAACACGATGACAATACCTTGTCCCGTAACATAAGGTCAAAAAGCCCACCAAAGTCTTTAGTAATACCTTCCATCTCAATCCATCGATTTAATAGCTGAGTAATTTTTGCAATAAAATCCTCAAAATCCTGATTGACGCTTGGTCTCACGTCTCGGAAACGAGCCCGATACCCTTCCGCTGTTAGACGAAATTTCCTTAACAACCTCTCCTTGACTATGTCATAATTTGCTCTGTCAGTTAAAGGGATACTATACACAGTTTCTAACGCAGATCCTGAAAGCAAATTTCCCAGCAGAACAGGCCATTCCTCCTTCTTTATCTTCCAAGCCAAAACTTCTGCTTCAAAACGTTCCAAATACACGTCCATACTGTCCAAATCTTGATTAAAATTGGGTAACCGTAGTCTATAGGGACGTGAGAATTCTTTCCCACCTGAATCCTGCTTCCTGGACTCATTATCTAGCTTCTTCAGATTTATTTCTCTGTCAGCTTCAATTTTCTTCAACTCTTTCTCTGCTTCTATCTTGAAATTGTCAGCTTCTATCTTCTTCATCTCTTTCTCTGCTTCTATCTTCTTCATCTCTTTCTCTGCTTCTATCTTCAATTTATCAGCTTCAATCTTCAATTTCTGGAATTCTCTCTCCTCACACCGTTCCATTCTATCATTTTCCTGTTTTTCTTTCCATTTTTTTTTTCTGCCCATTCTTGTAGAGCAGGGCCTGTTAATGCTAGCTCTTTACCAACCTCAACAAATTCTAAGAGGCTAGCCATCGTAATATAATGTAATTAAATTACAATTTCTTAGAGCAGTACTCAATGTACAAAAAAAAAAATGCCTTTAGTATTCCCCACTGGAAAATTATCAGATATTGTACTAAAAAAAGAATCAAAATTATATGTAATGCCTAGTCAGAAATACTGACTGTACCACTCAAATAGGTGTATTCAGTATAATGGTGTGAAGTTATTCAACAGCATAATTTGCTGTACCCATGACACCCATAATATTTAAGCAGTGAAACTAAACACCTCTGCAATATATAATTAATGGCATAAACATACATGTGATTCTCAACCAAACGAGATAACTACGTCTACACAAGCAAAAATACACAACCTACTCTTATGCTATCGGTACTGGAATTGAAATTGAGATACACTTCACTAAAACAAAACAAACATAAATATAAACAATGATGACAATAATGAAGATGATCAAGACGACCTTACTACACGAACGAACACAACAGTACGGTAGAATAAGAAAAAAAATCCTCAGACAGCAGCAGA